>JAQFYB010005006.1:0-14921 GCA_034694085.1 Pogonognathellus longicornis | reverse complement strand
TATTATCATTACTTGGAATGAGCACACAAAACAAGAATGACATTTCCAAAATCACAATTTGTGCAAAATAACAAATTATCAACAGCAGAAGTCCTAACTAATGCAACCAAATCAACATCAATCACACTGTAAGTAAACACTAATAGTCAATTATGCCACAATTGACAACACTAATCTATAATGGAAAAGTCTGTAGGCATCAATGCTCTCATTTTAGCTAAATGTATGATTTCATGACTTTACCGAAAATATATAATTTTGTTGAGAATTTTTTTCATTACAGAAAAGCTATATATAGGTCACTCGTTCTAACAAATTTCAATCATGAATCAATAATCAAATGCATACAAAAATTGAAACCTATTAGACATCTAAAATGGTTGAAGAAAATTATTTTTCCATACAAGTCACTCATTGTCAGTGCACTTGTATAGAAATTTGAGAGCCCTAGAGAAAAACATGAACAAAGAGATTATTAATTATTATTATTATTTATTATGGCCATAGATTTGTGTACATACTACTGTTGTAGTATGTATATCAAAAATATTATTCTAAGAAGCTAATTCGTAATTTTATCACCATTTATTTTCCAGAGAAATGAAAAATCTTGAAAGTGAAACGTTTTTGACTTCTACTGGCAATTTAATATCAAAGAATTGCATAGGCAGAGAAAAGTACAGGCGCTTGCAGATTTTTCAGTTGGAATCAATTGAAACGAACACTGTATACACATATAATATAGGTAACTCTACTGTACCACACATTTTCTCGGAAACTACCCAATTCCAAGCACAAGTTCTCAATTCACATCTTTTTCCGTTTCAATAACTTCCTTTGACTTCAAGTCAGGAGCAAATCAAAGTGGAATGGAAAGCAAACTGGAAACGAAGCTCTTTCATGATTTCTTTCAATGGTCCTTTAGAAATACACGGGGAAACATTAACATATACCTAGCTCTATCAAGTAAAGGTTAAATGTACTTGCCATACACACACAACCCACCTACCTTTAAATAAATTATCGTCCACATCTTCTGGTCATTTCAAAAGAATTTTTAGTCAATTCAATACTTTAACTTCCTTCCTTCCTTCAGATAAAAATATCTCATTCCAATTAAAATTAGAAGGCTATGCTTATACTCCCACTCACTTTCTCAGTCTCACAGTCAATTCCTTTGATCAACCTCACTGCTTTTATTTCTACTAAATTTTTAGTTAGGTATGTAACGTATAGAGCCTTTCAAGCAACCACTAATACAGTCACTAAGTATTACACTGTGACTTACATGCAATACGTAGCAACCGAATATTAAAGTATTACCAACTTTCATTCAGTAAACTAATGTTAAATATACAGGTGGAAAAACGTAGTTTCACGTATTGTATATGATTTACTATTGGAATTTTTGTAAATTAATAGCGGAGCACTAGAGAATTAGTAGGAATGAATTACAATCTACATAGCACAAGTACTCTATGTACTAAAACTGAAATATCAATATAATACTAATTAAAATTAATTAGATGTGTAAAGTTCGCGACAAAATACTTCTAGTGTGATTTTAATTGTAAACTACGTATTATACAATACAACTAGGATCGATCGCGTCCTTTATTTTGTTATTTAATGTGTATATTCATATTGTACATATAGCTTTATTAGCTATAAGTGGTAAAAAGAAAAATAAATTACACGTACATAATTAATGTAGGCTAAAGCCGTGTCTATAGTCTAAACTTAATGTATAGGTAGTTATGTTTAAATATAAGTTGATCGCACACAGACACAGCACCTCCTTATTATTATCATTATGATTATTAGCACCAATGAACCTTAGTTAAAGAAACTGGTAATAAATTAGTACGTATTGCGTATAGACTTATTGTTAGTTTGTCTCTCCTTGTATTGTGTAGCTCCTTTAAAGGCTACAGCTATTACAAGATGCATAAAAATAAGTAAGTATGGGTATAGAGCAAAAATTACGAATAAGTGTACTAATGTACACATAAGTCTTTGTAATGTACCTAGTATTTAATGAATATGTAGTGTATACTAAGTATACTACATAAGTACGCGTATTTGCTAATATTTTGAGGATATTTGTTTTGTGTGTCTATGCGGTATAGATAGTAATTGCTATACTTACACACAACACAACAAACTGCAGCTATCTGTATTGTAATTCATAAAGGGAAAATAAAGTGTAATTAATTACTAAATAATAAAGGTTAAGCCATTAATTAGACACTTGCACATGAGTAATATCAGTACTGCTACTAATTACAACTAGAAAATAAACCGTGGGATGGATTACCAGCATATTATATGTGTCAGTACTAGACTGTTATAAATGTTTTTATGAGTTTCAGTGCGTACAGTATACATACATGTACAAAAATAAAGTTCTCTATGTATATTTGACAGTGGGATTACTAATTGTGTTATGTTATAGAGTGCAATCTTATATATAGACATACATATAAACAATAGCAACTGTGTATTGTATTGATTTTATTATCACACGCTATCTCGTAATTATTAAGAAAGTGATTCTTTCAGTGGGGGTGAAAGGGTGAATTATCGGACAGATTTAAATAAATAGTTGAAGAATCGAAAAGGCATTGTGGAATATTAGAAACGAATGGACTACACACGGAAATGAAGGAAAAAAAATCAACACCGCAAAAAAGTAGTGAAAGTGTCTCGCAGTATGTGCAAGTGAAAGTGATGATGAGGAATGAGAATGAAAAAGAATTTATGACAATTAAGTGTGGACTATTTATTAGCAACATGTATGTATTCGTGGAATATTTTCTGGTTCAAATTATTATTACCTACAGATTTTAGATGAATTATCGATGAAATTCTATTTGAATTTATTGACAGGTTATTATTATACATAATATTATATTGAATACACACATAGAAGTACATACTATGTATTTATAGTGCAATAAGATTATTATTATTCTCTCTATCTCTCTGGGAAAACGATTGATCAAAATATTAGTAATGACTTGAGTTAACAAAAATTATTATTACCAATACTACTAAACTAAAGGGTGAATACACAAACACTACAGACATATTGCATACATGATACAATACAATATAAGAGAATATTTTCGAGACTGGCTTTGTTCATAATACTAAAACTAATAATATGAATAACAATGTAACAATTACTATTATTGAATATTGATAGATGTAATCAATGAACTATGAAATAAATATAGCTATAATGTGTATACATATTATATAATATATTGTCAATTATTGTCTATTATTATTATCATTATTATCATTATTATTATTATTCTTGTCTTAATTGTAATTAATCAAATATTATAGTTAGTTAGTCATAAATTATAAGCATATAGAATTTGCAGGTATAAGCCTAGAGCAGAGAGTTGAATAATATTCGGTTCAGTTCATATCGTAAAATGTGTTAAATATTCATTAAAACATTTTATGTAGTGGCAACTATGAAGAATATAAATAAAAAATAATTCCAAAAACATCATTTTTGCTCCATATTTTTACAACCAGACCCTTATTTAGTAAATCACGCACACAAAAAAACACATGCATTTGTGTCACAAATTGTATGCATTAGTAATTAAATGTAACTTACACATACAATGCAAACAAAAAAGGTGAAATTACAATGGTACAGTTCTATACAAGGGGGAAATAAACAGAAATTACTATACATGTTAGTATTACCGTTGAAAGTGTAATGTATGGTATCTGTACACATATAGCTTGCATAAGTACCTACTTGAAGTAATTAGTGTTAGAATCTAATTTTGGGCATTACTGCGTCTATTACATAGGAAAGTGTGTCGTAATTGAATGAAGACAGTGAAGATTCATTAGCAGTTTACATAAAATTAAATTCCAGTTTCCTTTTCGTTATCTTCAGTGTTCTGTGATGATGATTGTAGAACATGACTCTGAGTTTCTGAACATGTCTCACTCACGATGCTTGACTCAGTTCTATATCTAAGAAAATGAGTGAGTAATGAATACCAGCACTTATAATCCAATTTGAAGGAAGCGAGAGTAATTTGGAGCCATACGCATGAATTGCTTACTGCCAATGTGCCAATAAAGTTCAAGTAGTGGATCGTGTGCGGAAACAGAAAGACAGTCTTGTGTAGCAAATAAGTAGCTCTAACTCTCTAATAGATGAATAAAAGTGACAGTAACATCATGGCACTCGACTCTTAGATTCTTGAGCACCACTACTACCAGTATCCCTCCCATTGTCACTTGTTTATCTACGAAAACTATTTCGACATGGCACACAAAGTGTGTACAAATCTTTTGTGAACTTTGCTCTCATTTGTACAATGCTACAATACTTTGTAGCATTTACTAATTCCTCTGCTCTAAAAATCTTCATCCATGCATGCGCATCCGCCTGTATTGTATATAGTAAACTCTGTACTGTATACAAACAAAATACAACAAAGTGAGACTAACATTAAGTAGCACTGTTGTGTTAGAGTATAATGGTTGAATAATATCTTGAGATACACTCAAACAGATAAGTATCATTCTGAAGAGTGGGAGAAAGTGCGACGAGAAAGTTAGGTACAAACTATTCTTTGTATACAAGAACGCATTTTAACACTACATGCAATCTTTGTGTGTACAAAGGACTTTACTCACTTCTAATAAATGAAATTACACTTAATTCCCGTTTTTCCCTTGTATATAGATGGTCTAGGGCTTAAAGTATTCACTATCTGTATTTAGTAGCTTTCTACAGTGTGCAGAAACACAGTCTCATCTGTCCTAAGTGAACCGGTAATTAGCGTCTTTATAATTTTAGGCTTATTTCGAACTACAATGAATTTTAAGCCATTGTTTTGCCATTTGGACCATGATGATACATTGCTACAGATACTCTAATATATTATACTGTTTACTTAGGTATATAGCTGTCATTTTAGATTTCTGTTAGTACCACACACACAAGGAATACTTTGTTACACACAGTCTCTGTAACAACTCTGTATTTTGAAATAGTTGATGTGATGGCCTACTCCTGTATGCACTATACTGTGAGAATAAATTTACTTTCATTTCTGTACATGCAGATAAGAAACAGCTGTATATATTGTATTTCCATGTCAATGTAGTTTAAAGTTTAAGCTGCTTTAGAAATACGACACGAAAATGCATTCTTTACCCCACTGCTTATTTTCGTCCCGTACCGTGTAAATAGCCTGTGTGACGATCGTTTCATTGAGACCTTTAGGCTTTCGTCTAGAACAACAACAATAAATGCACACTGTTTACCCAAGAATGAAATTTTCTACATTTGTTCAATTTAAAACTCTTGGTGTTGGCTATATAGTATACAGTTTTTCATGTTTTAGTCATTTGTATTCCCTGCAAGAATGTAATAATGACAGAGCTTGCAATAATTATTATGCACTTACAACAACCTGCTTTACACCCCAACAAAACGATAAACTACACTTCTAGTTTTGCCGAGTTGGCAAAATAAAGCAGTAAAATAATAGTATTCATTATACACAAGTGAAAGTAAATCTCTCAGTGTCCGACTGTAGGAATTTCAATGAGCTGTAATAAAAGCCCCCATTTGGGTTGCGTATATTTGTTACTTCGGCAGTTTTATTAGAATTTTATTTCAGGGGCTCCTCAAAATCTTTAACGAAACAAGCAGAGAGCATGTAGCGTTTATTGGTTCTTTATTTCCACTTTCTTGTTCCCAATCGTATTATACATCGTAAGAGTGCTTTATACCAGTAAGTATGTGGTGATGGGGATATTGCTCCAATACATCCGATTGTAACAACTTTGCTGGAAATCGGAGCGATGGATTGTATCACCACGTATTACGTATGTATGTATATACGTAGCTTAGCTTAACTTGGTTTTCCAATTTGATTCCTATGCTTTGCCAGGGAAAAGCTCTTGAATTTTTTTCATCAAAATGCTGGTAGCCGACTAAGGAAAGGAATGAATAGAGAAAGAACGTGTCCACACTACAACAGCACATGCAGCCAGAGCCACACATAAACGCATCGAGTTAAAAGGCGTAACTGAATTGCACTAAAAAGGACAGACTTGGTGGTGGAAGTAGTCTGGGCCCAATTCAAGACAGACAAAATATATCGTGGACTCTTTCTACTATAAAATTGAAACGAACGCACACTCTTTTTCGGCTCGTTAACGTGTCTGTTTCCGTATATAGTGTGTATTAGTAGTAGAGTACTTAAAGGGAGAATACATATAACACACTCAGTCTGTCTCACACAATAGAATTTTGTAATGTTTCGTGTATAGGTCTATTCTCTAGTCTGTGAGTGCGTAAGGATGACTTGAGCAATGCTGAACAAACCAAGCAATTTGACAAATCGATAGGTTTTAAAGAGAAGCTTAGTTTCTTGGATAGCGTTCAAATAACTTCTCCATTATCATTCAGCCTAACTCATTTCACCCGCTTTTACATTGTGTTTAAAAGAACGAAAGCTTTTATATCACACTTCATATAGAACTGTTTGAAATTACTCGTTAAAGTCGCTATGTACATATTACATGGTATACCGGGTAAAATACGTAGCATGGTATGGTAGTAGTGTGAGACAATTACTCAACGTTTTGTACTTGTAGACTTGTCTAGAATGAAAATTCTCAGCGAGAAAAATAATTACTGTGAAGATGCGTGTACAATAAAGAAAAGGAAATGTATGCAGTGATAAATGAAGCACTGCACTTCTGGGTGGGTGAATTTATTTGTTTAGTTAGTTTATTCGCATTTTGGGGAAAAATGCAACAAAATATTTTATTACATGAATGAGGAGGTTGATAGAGCAATGAATAAGATGCAAGTTGAGGGAGTTGTTGATGACCAAAGTAAACAGAACTTTAATGGCGAAACGGTCGTTAAAAATGGAAATACTGCTGTGTAATATCAAGTTATGGGTTATTGCTCCAGAACATTGAAAAACAACGCAAAAGACAGACATAGTAGTACTAAAACTTAAAAGGGCATGCCAACACAGTGTGTTTGGCCAAGCATCTTATTTAAAAATACTAATAACTGCAACCACTTTATACAACTTTGGTATTGCTACCCTGTTGGGAAACCGACTGAATAAATGAACTCAGTTAATACAGTACCTACTAATAATATATAATGTTTCTTCGACCATGTATGTACATAATAATATAAAATAACCGAGTTTATTCTAAAGTACAACAAACCTAGTTTTAGACACGCACGAAAACATATTTTAATGTTGCAATTTCTTACACCATTTATACACATACACACATAGCAAGAGAGAGAACTTTTAAATACATTGGTTTAAATGCCGACTGTGTGTGTTTACTTATTTCAGTAAGGAGCCACGCCCCTCATACACCAGAACCAAAAAACTTGCAATAAGTTCTCGTAAATGAAATAAACTTGGAAAGTTTTACGTTGGTTTTTACTGCTTTCTCTTTCCAAGCGTGACCATTGCTTTTTTACAACTTAATTTTTAAATAAGCAAACACTCCTCCTCTTTGTTGTTCCAAAGTAGAAGACCAAACACAGCCAAGGAAGCAAAACGAACAAAATGCACCCTGCCCTGCAATGCAATGCTTTAAGTATGATTTAAAATACTTATGTTGTACCTACTCATTAAACCTCTGCATTGAAAAATTACGTACATGCATTCAGTACAAATACAGTAGCAGCGTTGGTTTTTGTACTGTAAATCTTTATATATAATAGTCTCAACTCAACCAAATGATCTTTGTTTACAAATAAAAACACAGCACAGTGTAGTGTAGTATACAGCTTTGGTAAATAATTTTAGAAATAAAAGTCAAGAAAGTACACAAATAAACCGTTTTTAAATCTTTTTTGTAAAATGTTCTACCACGTATCGTATACGGGACAAAAAAGCTGTTTTTCGTTGAGACTTTGCAGGGAAGCTAAACAAACAAAGAGAGAGACAGAGAGCAATAAGAAGCTAAGACACGAAATAAATTATTGTGTGTAACAGCAAACAAACGAGTGTAGATTTCCGAGAGTCTTTCAATATCAAGGAGAAACTTACAGCAAGGATTACTCACTCTTTCCTTCACCCAAGAAGTCTAGCACTCGTCACATCAGTTTTTCAATTCCCCGAATTTCTCCTTAAGTTAATTGGGTAGTTGTAGTGGATTTAAGTTGCACCTAAGTGAGTTCGCCAGTTTACTCGGCTCAATTGGCAACGAGAAGATACAGAAAACGAAATAAATGAGACGAAGAGCATTTTTACTCAACCAGTATTTTCTTTTCCTTTTTTCGACTATTCTGCTCAATTCAATTGATTTCAATGAGATGCTCTGTTTCTTTTCTCTGTGTCTGGCCAACCTTCTTTTTATAAGTTCATGGCACCACTTCCTCAGTGTCGTTCATGAAGAAGTGGTTAGAGATTCTACACAAATGTTGCTCAATACACATGTGGATACTAGATTTAGAAGAGATAGGACAATGGAGCTCTAGGACTAGGACGCATACATACATACATTATGTACTTTTTTTCTTGTTATTCTTCACAAAGAAAAACGAGAAAATCATGAAACTCCATTCTTCTCTTTGAAACAAGTACGAATAAAAAATAACAAAATTCGATTCTCCCTGTTTCTGAACACGATTATTTTAGATTGTATATATAAGTGTGCCATACAATTTCTTCTCACTCACATACTACAATACTTGTGTTGTTGGTTGGGACTCTAACGAATAGAAAACATCTTTACAACTATTATTCAGAAAAAATGGATGAATAAAGTTTTTCCCAGGTCTTTCCAAAAGGTTTCAAATCAGAGGTTATGTTTGGGTTAAGTTGTGACATGGGAGTGGATAAGTCAACAACTAAAAAGGGCAAAAGAAACAATTAGGTACATTTCCTGTTATTGTTAAGGAATTGCAAAAAGGTTTGACATTTTTTGACACAACACATCTATTTCGCCATAAACATCAATCAAATTCTTCAGCTCAATTCTATTCTAGAGTGCTAAACATGTTTCTCACTCTTATGATAACCGGGCGCCGTTTCTACTTACAAATGCAACTCATTTATTCATTAATTAATTTCTAATAGACTGTTGTGGTACATAATTTGGAGTTAATTTTAAAAATGTAATTTCTTTAAAACCTTTTACAGCCCTATTTATATGCTTTGTCTGACTGAGGTCTTCATTTTTATTGTCACAAACGTCGTGCTTAAGATCTGGATAAGTGTAAATAGTTGGTAGTATAATTATTTAGGAATACTAAGAAACATGATTTCGACAAAATTTCTTACATATTTATTTGTAACACCTCATAAATGTGTATTTTTTACATTGATTACACGATTATCTTTGTACATCTGGAATACACCTGGAGATATCTGGATATAGCTACAAACTATTTGAAAGCAACAGCTCTACAAAGGGACCATACTGTTTGATGGCTGGGCTCGTGTGAGGGAGGGGGGAATACACATCAAACGATAAGAAGAGGGTGCAGCTATTAAATTTAATAAAACGTAGTGCACGTGAATGACAATATATGATTTGATTACCTTGACTGAACGAACGATCTACGTATGTTCACAACTCATTTGATTATCTTCACACAAGGCTGTGTGTGGGGACGAAATCCTATGTTCTTATGTACGCAATAACGATGAAAGGAAATGGATATTGATTTTTCAGTACAAAGAAGCAATCTCTCATATTGAATTGCTTTCTCTTGCCCTTTTCTTCTGATGCGAGAGAATTCGTACATTACATACTACACAACACTACAGATGTGGCTTTGAGTTGGAACACGAATATAGCTGTACCTATATACAATACACGTATGCGGTTTTACCTTTCAATCCGTCCCCAATTACATTGACCAGGGAGAGAGCCGGGTTCTGTTATCATCAAACCGGTTTAGCGCGGTAACTAACCGAACCTCTTTGACTAAAACTAAAACAAACCACCTACTCTATAGTCTATACACCTGCACAAGGCCATTTGAAGTGCACAAAAATGATTGAACTCAGCAAAACCGTAGTAGCTAGCTTAAGGTACACAACAAGACTACCTAATCAGTTGAATTGAAACCAGCGAAAACCAGGTCCTCGACTTCTGTCGTGTTTGTGCGTGTATATCCTTTTGTGTGGACATATTCCATAATATAATGACTTGCCTAGTACTTTAGATACCTAACGAAAATGCTTTTGTATGTATTGCTTATCACGTTCCAAGCCATTGCAAACGGCAAAGAATTGTGAATTTACTATATTGACGCAGAGTGTTGGAACGCAAAATGAGAAAACTTTATAATATTCCTATAAGATAGGTTCTAGTACTATGTACATCCAAAAATAAAACAAAACTTCGCAGTGCAGAAAGTTGTGAACGAGTAATATAAAACTGATGACAACATAAGTAGAAGCCTCTTTTCTGCGTTAAATCTCGTATGCAGCAGCGTCGAATATTCAGCTTGGAGCTAAAAAGGCGTCTGGGAACGGATGAAATCGTTAAACTGCAGATTTCTTCATGAAATAGTGTCACATACATGCGAAGTACAATTTAGAGGTTGGTATATGTCTGTCTTTCTATACAATCGGATACTAAGCTATTGGTCTAAGTAATTATTAATTATGAATATGTGAAGAAATGAAAGAGCCTTGTAGGCACTATTGAACTTATGACAGAGACAGAGCGGCTGGTTTTCTTCATCCTGACTACGACTTGACTACCTAATGCTTTTTGAATTCGCAGTCTCTCATTTGTAATCTCTTTTGTCCCACTCTTGAACCATAGGAAGGTAAGCAGAAGTAAAGTAGATTTTTGAAGTGTGTATAGGTACAAGATGGGATGTAAATGTAAAAGTAGTAAAAGTCTTGTGTAAGTGCTTAGATAGGATTTCATTACAAGCATTTACGCTTTAGTCCACTGAACTGAACTTTACTGCTCTTGCCTATCTTAATATAATGTGGATTTACTTGTCAGATCCACATCTAGTCTCTTAATACCAAGAAGAACTCCTTGCATAGGTAAAAGAAGATATCCCACTCCTAAGAAAACCTAAGTACAAGAGAAAATCATTAAAAATTCCTTTGCAATCTCATAGTGCTTTCTTTCTCTCAGCTCACTTAAAAGGAGAGGAGAAGGATGCCGGAACAACGTTTTCAATTCAACCTTTCGGCTTGAAACCTTTAGCAAAAATACATACATGAGAAATAAACCTCTATGTATATTCCTCCATTTCTTAGCATTGCATTCTTCGTATTATAATAATATTATGTATAAATACCTACATCATCATTTATTTCCGTTTTATCTGTAGTCTCACTCCCAAAAGCCCCAAAGGTTATTTCCATGCAAGATGATGTAAATAAACAAATACCTACAATGTTTTTCACTTTTAAAAATCCTATAATTGTATTTTCTGCACCAGAAGTACAGTTCATAGAACTATGCAAGCTTTACGGACCTACTTTTTCATTTCGTGTCGGAGTTTCAATTGTGTACAATATTATTAGCGGTAAATAAAAATTACATACTAGAAAAAAGAGCTTTGAGTTTGAGGCAAATACCACTACATGACTGTAGAAAGCGTTATGCTTAACTTTCATACAAATATCCATCAATGAAATTGTGTACACTGCATGTGTAACTTTGTAAATCTTTTAAACCCTCTTAACTTGTGTCGTGTCTGTCTTGATGTGCAATATATTTAGTGCGATGTATTAATTAGAAGTGCAAATAAAATGTTGGGATTATTTAGGCATATAGACACGTTACATTTTTGTTTAGCTACACCCAGCTTATTTCAATGGTCATGCAGGGAAGTTAAGTAAGCATGAGTACTTTCCTTATGTTATATAATCCGATTGCTTTTTTCTTTGCCTTTAAAGCTTCCTTTTGACTTAAGCCTTGGTTTCATTTCAGTCATGTCATCAATCTCATTTTGCTACAGTGTGTTATATTTCTATATATTAATTATAACAGTTCCTTTCCTTATATACAATACAAAATTTGAACTTATTATCTTTGCTGTAGAGTACTTAGGTACTATATAGGCTTAAGAAAATATTATTAGTAATTTTAATTAATATCTTAGTACACGACATACAAAAACAAAAAGACTATAAAAGTAATAATCCTTTCATTTCGTTAATTATAACTTAAATACAGGGTTGAGCAAGGTACTTTGTTCTAAGATAAAAGATACAAGACACAAGATACTTGTCTAGCTCAAGATACTTTATCTTCGTAAGAACCGAAGATACAAGATACAAATTTTTCACCTATTTACTTTCGTAAGATACAAGATACAAAATGTATCTTAGATACTTAACTTGAATAAAAGTATCCTCCTCAACCCTGCTTAAATACAACATTCTAAATAGTGTCAAGTGCACTATAAATTTTGACTTAGGTATTCGCTACGATGATTTCCAATTCAATCTTCATTTGCATGCAATTAGAGAAATAATTTTTTACTGAGTAGTCTACCATTCTTGAAAAGTGGGCTATTTACATGAGACCTGAAAAGGACCAGCATACAGATATCTCTGGATTTACATGGTCGTTTTCAGATTGAGGTATGTTTAGTGTAGTGAAATAAAGATGGATACTCAAGGTGAAAGTAATATTATAATATCAATGCCTGAATAGAAGTTTTTGCCTTGTACAATTTCTTCCTCGTTTATGAAGATTGTTCAGCCTTGAAATGGGATTCTGATATCCTGTATGATTTTATTGGCTTTTATATGCCCAAGCTCCCATGTACATTCAAGAAGGTACTATATATTGTGCTATCTAAGTTTCCAGGTATAGTAGGGGAAATTGAATGTTAATGTTATGACAGATGAAAAGGAAATGGGTAATGTATTACTATGAGCGTGTAATCATATTTTGACTCTAACAGACTCTAAAACGCCGTCAGCAAGCAATATACTTTTAGCAAAGTGTCTCTAGAAGAAATGTAGCAGGTAATAACATAATTATGATATCAAATAGAATTCAATAAATGGGAAAGGTAATCAACTCATTGTAGATATTTAAGTAGGACTCGTGTTCATGTCGACTCTATCTGACATTGAGTGAGTGACAATGAAAATCCATTAACTCACAAACCTTTTAATGGATTTTTTCATTTTTCGTTTTGGGTTGGTTCGGTTAGTTACCATTTACTATGAGAAGGTCTCCTATATTTCAAAGCAAACACCGATCAAGAGAGACTCTATAAAGAACGGTAATTGAGTTCAAAGATATGATGCCTTCCTTTTCCCTATTACATTTTCTTGATGTGTTTCTGAAGATTTCATACATTTCTAGACATTCATTTCATGGGGAAAAGTACAAGTATTTAAATGATGCACACACACTACGTAATGTTCAAAATGTGTAATGAAAATGCAATAAAAATTTCATCATTTATTTCTACTTCACTGCAATACAAAGTTCTATGCAAATATGCAATTATTGAATCTGCAAAAACGGTTAAAAGTATAATATATCTAATTTTGCATTCAATGAAAAATATTAATACCGATATAATTACACTTATTCGACAATGGAACTACGAAAAAAATGTAGGTTAATAGAATAGAGTAATCTCGATTATTATTGTTGAATTATCCCAAATGAAGTTTGTGTCAATATCTTTGTAATTGATGTCTGTAATAATTATCTTGTTTCCGTATTCGTTTGTTTAAATAGGGAAGGCTATTATGCACAGATAGGACATACATGACCTAGGGTTTATTGAATCAGAGTTATTTATAAGAAAATCCATAATCTGAAAACCTAACAAGAGGGGAAAAGACTTGTTTGCAGTCGCGTTTGGTTTGTTATTGCTTTTGAGCACATACATAATAGATATATTGAATTTACTCGTGCGAGGCAATGAGTTTGCTTAGAGATTTTCGTACAGCACACTGTAGTCTTTTAGGTATCCCTGGACAGGAAGTTGTTCAGAGTACATAGTTGGCAAAGTAGCTGCAGAAGTGAATGAAAGTGTATCTCTATGGGATTTCTGATGCCGGCAACGGCATTATAGGAAAGCCTCTCTGCGTTCTTCGTTTGCCTCAGTGTTTACTTCATGATGTTGTTCTGTCCTGTGCTTTGCCAACTTTGGTCTGAGAGAACGACTGAACTGACTAACATAACGGAGTGACTGAGAGTCAGTCAACTTGAGTTTCTCGCAGAAAGCAGCTCAATACTCTTTCGCATCACATCACATCACTGACAAACAGTTTCAGTTTAGTTTACGTAGAGTTGTGTAGTCAAGATAGCGTGAAATAGATCCCTTCGGAAATGACAGGAAGCTTTTGAGAATTGCATTCTCCTCTCCTGGACTTTCTCTCACAGTCCACATACAAATGTCAACATTATACAACTAACGGAGTCATATTTAAGACTTTGTGAGATCAGGATTAGGCAGTCACGACAAGTACTTGTAATAATGAGTAAATTAAGGAATGAACACTTGTACATTGTTATAAATTAGAGATAATAAGCAACATTAATGCACAAGGTGAGTCACATATAAGCAGTAGGCAGAACTCTTGTAGTATTGTACTAATAAATGTTGTGTAACGCTCACATAATAAATTCAACCTTTGCTTCTTGTTGTATACCTAAGTTAATTAATTGCAACTGTCTACTGCATGCATACATACCTGATTATGATTCTCACACTCAAAATCACAGAACATCCTGTCGTGTCAGTCATAGTCAGGATAAGACACAGGCACTTAACTCCAAAATGCCTTTATATTACATATGCGCAAATTATGGAAAGTTGTATACCTATCATCTAGGTTTAGGTACTAGGTACCAGTAGTTAGGGTTTAGAGGTTCTCTGCTCCCATCCAAGATGGCGGCCATTCTAGCCTCCACACCCACTT
>JAQFYB010005005.1:0-14922 GCA_034694085.1 Pogonognathellus longicornis | reverse complement strand
GGTGTTATTGAATGTTCGGACTTTGACAAAAACAAAGGATGTTGTGTTCTACATACAAGTACCTATAACTGCTTCATGTCATAATAATAATATGTGCTTCAATGACACAAACACGGCACATTCTTACATACTATTACATACTACATAGCATACAATAAACACTCAAATCCCATAACTTACATTATAACAAATAGCTTAAACTAAGCTTACTGTTTACTGATTATAGTATCGTACAATATTTTTAAGCAACTGGATTTGCTAACAAAATTGTATGTCAATTCAGTTTATTTCACATATGACACATCAGTGCAAGTACCAGAGACCCCTGAATAATCCCTGACCCCGATAGTCAACACTGACCCTTATGAAAGTGATCTCGGACTCTTATGCAAGTGGCCTTTGATCTTTATGCAAGTGACCCCTGACCATGTTGTAGATGACCCTTGACCCATATGCATGTCACTCTTCACCATTATGTAAATGATGCTTGATTTTTTGGCAAGTCAGCTTTAATTTTTATTTAAGTGTCCCTTATGTATGTCACCCCTGACTCTTATACGCAAGTGACCGCTAGCTGTTGTGCAATTGGCTCATAACTCTTTGGAGGTGACCCCTAACATAACACTTTGACAAGTGACCCCTGGTCCTTTGGAAAGTGACCTCTTACCCTTATTCAAGTGACGCCTGACCATTACGCAAGTGACCCCTGACCAGGGATCTCGAAAATTAAAATAGTCACTTTTGGTGCTACAAAAATATTTTACAAAATTGTTTTACCGAATTACATTTTTCGAGATCTCTTGTGTGAATCTTCCTGATATTCGAGATAGGTCCGGCTTCCAAGTTTTGTGGGCGATGCCAGTTCGAACTGTCAAGTTGGGGGGAGCAAGGACGACCTTCCAAGTTTTAGGGGCGGGTACAATTGTTTTGGGAAATCAAGTGGGAGGATGTGGGGGGCGGGATTTTCTTTTGGAGGTTTTTACCGCCAAATAAAGGTATGCATTAGGCTCCGCTCTAAGAACACGCCCTCCTTGTAACCTTGTTTTCGAGATCCCTGCCCCTGACCTTTATGCATGTCACCCGCGACATTTATGTTAGTGATCCTTATGTAAGTGACCTCTGACCGCTATGCAAGTCAAACCTGATAGTTTTGCAAGTCACTCTTATCAATTATAGAAAAGTGCCCGTGAATGAATTCACGGGAAGCTATAAAGTTTTAATTCATATAAAATTGAATACTACACATATTGAATCCCTTCCATGCATTAAAACGGGAAAAGATTCCCGTGCAGCGCTGCAAAAAGAAGGATAGTAACAGACAGATCTACAAACAACCTAACTGCCAGTGCGAATCAGGCTGAAAGGATGGATGTGGAGCCACACACACAACCACACACCTACACAGACTGTGCTATATCATAATAATAATAGCGAAAACAAGAATATTACAAAGGCCTAAATTACATGTTAAAACAAGATAAAAACCATAAACGCCGGACGCTATGTTCTCATATAACCACTGCACCGATTTTAAAGTGAATTACATGATTTTAAAGCCACAAGTAACAAGATGGATGATATCAAATAAAATTTTGCAAAGCATTAAAAATTAAACCCATTTAACCTTATGACCCAGCCGGGAAATAAACATCCCAAATCAGGAATAAGAGCCAGGTACCTAACCAAAACAAACCCTTTCTCCACTGAATTTATTTATAGAGCCAGGTAGAAAGAAATGAAACTTTGGAACTTGCATTGAAATATAAAGCTATATAAAACTTTTAAGCCTGCTCCTATATACAAATATTATACTCTCACAATTTATAAAACTCTATATATCACACATTATGTGTGTAATATTTACTGCAAACAAACCATCAACTCTGTCCTTATACCAAGTATGAACACCACATCAAGTACACCCATATGATTTTTCAAAAAAATGGATTATACGTGCATTGACTAAGGGCTGTCAGAAAGTCCACCAAAGAAAATCTACTATTAGTATTACCAGTTGGGCCGATCTGCACAGTGCCGGCTTTACGTTTTGCGAGGCCCTGGGCGACAATTTTTAGTATACCGTCAGCAAAGCTTCCTGTACAAACTTCGCGTTAGTGGGACACATTTTGAATTTTTTAATAATAGGACAGTAACAAACGCGAGGCCCCTACCTAGCGCGAGGCCCTGGGCGGTCGCCCTGTCAGCCCATGCCTAAAGCCGGCCCTGGATCTGCAGTGGCAGATTTAGCACTAGAGCGGACTATTTACCCCCCCCCCCCCTTGAAATCTGAATTTACACTAGATAAGAAAGCGTAATTCCCAAAATGACGTTATTTTGGCTTCAAAAGTCCAAAAATTTTAGCGCTATGCGAGAATTGAATACATATAATGTCGTTTTTGCTCAAAACTGGCTTAAAATTTCACGCGCGAGTATTGTTACATATGTACCTCATATATGCATTTCATGTCAATTTTGCCCAAAATTGGCTCAAAATTTTCACATCTTTACCTCATATATGGATTTTGCGCACCCAAAAAACGATTTCTGGATACGGCCTTGATTCGATGTGATTACTCATGTGAAAGAAACACCCCCCCCCCTTGAAAAATCCTAGATCAGCCACTGCCAATCTGAGCGCCTCTGTGAACCGCATACACTCTAAATAGTTTGTCTATTCTGACAAAGAATAGAGCTTAATTGATTCCTGCCGGAATAAAATTGACGAATTTTCATTCTCTCGTGGACTATCTGATATTCCACATGCCGGGAATATACACTTTTTATGCCACCCTTCATGAAAAAGAACCATTTATTATGTACGGAATACAACAATAGTCGTTATATATATTTAAATATATTTTATAAATTTATTTTTACCCGCGGCTGCTACCCATTACCAATTTTTTATTTACACATCTGATAGACAATCCAATAATCAACCTTACTCCAAGTTTTGTTTTTGGAAATAGGTAGCAGCCGCGGGTCATGTTTTGAAATTAACCCATTTTTGGGAATTTCCCATAAGTTGACAGTTTTTGGAACAATGACCTTACGAGTTCGAGTTCATTAACCTGTCAAAATTTTATGTGAACATGGGGGTAAAATTGAATACACAATTAAAATGTTGCCTCGAACCTCCAATTCCCCACGCCGGACATAATATTTCCCCACTTGGTGGTGATATTGCACCAAAGAAACCACAAATCCCCAGGGGAATTACCATCGTCGGTACGGTAGATATTTTTATGCATAACCCATTTACTATATTGAAGATTTATAAATGAACAACTTGTAATACTTACGATGAATTGATGTAACTTTTTACAAGACTACTTACCATTCGAGTTGACCTTCAGTTGTGTATCTTTCGTCAACTCAGCATAATATGAGGAGTATTGTTTGACGTTGCGAACTATAACCGGATTTTATTGGCACAAGTATTAGTATATTAGTATTAGTAGAATCTTAGTTGGAGAGGTAGAGTAGAATACAGTATAAAACGCAAATAATATTTTTTAGCGATATAAGCATTAATAAATTATTCTAATATTTCCAGTGGCTATATACTGGTTAGACTACATCTGCAAGTATTACAAATGACATTATAAAGTATTTATGAAGCCACCTTCCCATGATTGAAAAAACCTGTCAACTGGTACCGGGTGACCCATTAATTAATGAAAATGAAGTTTGGGATGCTCCTATATACTTCCCAAATGGAAATAATATATAAAAGATATGCATACCTACCAAATGATTCAGTAACCGATTGTATTTCAAAAAAGTGACATTCATGTCGCCATTCAAATAGTTGTTGAGATATTGTGGTTACAAAAACGTGGTCATGATTTATAATTTGGCATAAATAATTTTCCATATATTCCACGACTAAATTTTTCGTCTAAACTTAAAGGGACGGGATGACAGTTTTGGCCCCGAGGTCTCCTGACCTGACACTCTACTATGTTTGGTTGTGGGGGGGGGGGTGGGCTTTGAAGTCAAAATTTTACAGTCGAAATCTTGAGACTCTCGAACAACTGAGCAAAGCCATCATTAAAAAATTTGAGTCCATTCCTCTGTTACATTGTAAGCAAGCATTATGCGGATATGTGATTCAACGTTACAAGCGTTGTATGGTGAAGCACGGAGCCCAAATTCGACAGTCACAAATATTAATAGCAGTAACTATTAAATTTCAGTGGTTTTTGATGTTTATTTTCATGTATAAATTTTTTATATGTTGATTTATAAAAATCCTAATATTTCAACAAGCATTAAATCTAGAACAATTATCTAAAAGATAATCGGTGAGGAAATCATCTGGTATACATATCTTAAATACCCCTTCCCCAGTTGCGGAGTACGAGCATCCCAAACTTCATTTTTTTAATTAATAGGTCACCATGTACACTCAATTATATACAATACAAGCATTCTTGTAACGCAACTATTTAATGTTTTGAGTGGCTGATGCTTCTTATGCTAGTGATATTTTACCTACGAACGTGCCGACATGCCGCATTCGCAATAATCCTGCCATAGGGATTTTATAAGAATTCAGAATTGAACAGAAATGGAGCATTAATTTCTCATCATCTGTGAACGATAGCCAAAAGTTACATATTCTAATACTCTAAAAGACTTTGAAAACTTACAGTTTATTTCAATTGAGCACCACATTGTAAATTGGACTGAAAATTTCAACATGAATTCTAAAGAAAAGAATTTGATTCACTCTCCCTACCCTGATGTGCAATTGCCGCACTCTTCCATCACCATCACAGAAATGTTGTGGAATAGAGTGGAAGATTGGATGGAAGCAACTGCCTTTGTAAGTTGTTGTTATTCATGAGATTGATTCTAATTTATTAAATTCTTATTTATCCTTAGTCGATAAGTGAAATATTGATTTTCAGGTGTGTGGAATCAGTGGAGAAAGCTATAAGTACAAACAAATAAAAGAACTGAGTTGCAACTTTGGGGCGAGTCTTTTGAGGTCAGGCGTGAGTCGAGGAGAAATAATTGGGTTTGTGTCTCCTCCGAGTCCAGCTGCTGTGATTGCCGTGCTGGGAATCTGGGAGGCGGGTTGTGTGTTTGCTCCTTTAAATCCGTTGTGTACTCAAGGTAAGTCACCTTACTAACGAAATTTACTTTAACTGAATATTAACGACATACCTACTCGTAAACCTTGCTGTGCACCCTCCAGCTTACGATCCTAGTTACGTGCCTGAGAGAAACTGATATACAAATTAAATAATTTTGGACACCTATTTACAGATGAACTGTTAAGAGACATAAACAAACTTGGATTCAAACAAATTGTATCTACCACGAATACTTTTGACATATTAAAGCCTATAAGGAAGGATATCCCTCAACTCAAAAATTTTATACTTTTGGATTCTCCAACAAAGGTTGAGACATCGGAAAATGAAATTTGGTTTTACGAGGACTTTATTACAGCTCCAACTTTTATAAGGTCTGCAACACCATGCAAAAATGAAATAATTTCAGATCGACTTACTGGATCGGATTCCTTAGCAGTACTTTCGTAAGAGTTTTATAAATGAAATAACAAATTGTAACACGTATCATAGACATTGCAGTCATTGCACGACCCAGGGACTTGAAATGAGATTTTATTCACATTGAAAGTGTGAGTTCAGTTCAACACAGAAAAAGTTTGATTCAGTGTATACGCCTTCTTCAACTTTTGCAAACTCTACAGACTACAGATCAAACTATGCGATTATATCTTTTTGCAGCGCTACCCGAATTTTCCCCTGAAGGCAAATTATTGTCAAATAGAGCTCAGATTTTCAATGTGAACGGAATTCTACTGAAAGGACCTTTTAGTTGCTGCAATTATTTTTGTTTATTTCAAAAAATATTATAGCGGTAGTTTTATTTTTTTGATTGCTACAGAGTCAAGCTATGTATTTAAGTATAGCTTTGAGGAAAGCGTATTCTTGTTCATGTGAAAATCTGGACAGATTTATTTCGTTTTCTGAATTAAGCTAAGGTAAATTTTTACTCAAAATTTGATAAGTATGTAAATACGTATACTTATTCCTTGATTAATTATCAAATACAGTCCCGATGACTTAATAATTTGTTTTAATGGTCTTGCGTTTACATTTTAACATGGACCAGAATTAGGAATGTGCTTTCACGTAATCTGTGATTGGTTGTGTCTGTTACATGCTTTTGTCAATTCAATAATTATGTTCCATTTAACAAAACCATACAATGTTATTTAATACAGAAGTTCGAGTGGGTCAACCGGGTTGCCCAAAAGTGTAATGATAACACATTATGCTCTCTGCTGCTCAATAAAGTACAAAAATACTATTTTGATTTCCGGTTAACAATTTTTGATGATTTTTAATGCGATATTCATTTATTTGTAGACAATTTTACTCTCGGGATGTATCCAATACTAAATCGTTTAAGAAAGGAAATGAACAGGAAGTTGCAATTTCAATGTATCCTCTTTGTCATGCGGTTGGATACATGTTGCACATAATATGTCCGATGTATAAAGGCATGAAAGTAATTCTAGTGGACAAATTTCAACCAACAACTTTAAAAGAGTTATTTCTCAAGTACAAAGTCAGTTACATATTTTGTTCAGACCCTTAAATCTTTCACGAAGTGAAAATTATTTTAAAACGTGGCATATACTGGTTCACTACTTAATTATTAATTACTATTTCTTTAAAATATTAATACTTTGCTTATTTCTGTACAATTTTTCTACAGCCTACATCTATGTTGCTGATCCCCCCTCTGATAAAATGTATTGCTGAAAGCCCATTATTTACATCCAGAGAGCTAGAATCTTTAACAACTATTACGGCAGGCGCAGCACCCTTAACAAAAAGTTTGATTGATGCATTCCTGAAAAAGGCGAACAAGTACATTTGCTTTCAAGAAGCTTATGCAGCCACAGAATGTTTATTTGCTACAATCTGCAATCCCAGTTTTAAAAATTCAAAACTAGGTTAGTATTGAAATAAAGGGTGTACAAATGCAACAACATGATATTGAATCATTTAGTAGTTAACCGTTACATTGCCTTGAATTATATTATTTTTTGTATTCCTAGGATCTGTTGGACGGTTATTCCCCAATATGATTGCACAACTCGTAGATGTTGAAACTGGTAAGCCCCTTGGACCGCACGAAAAAGGTGAAATTCTTATAAAAGGCCCTACAATCATGAAAGGATACTTGAATGACGAAAAAGCCACTAAAGAGGCATTTGATGAAGATGGATTTTACTACACGGGAGATATTGCCTACTACGACGAAGATGAGTGTTTCTACATTGTGGACAGAAAGAAGGACATGATCAAAGTCAAAGGATTTCAGGTGTGTATTAAAATACAACAGTAATATAATACAACTTGTTGAATTTTTAATGAATTTAATTTTATTGTGTAGGTTTTGCCTAAAGAAATCGAATTGGTCATTCATACTCATTCTAAGGTGAATGACGTGTGTGTTGTTGGAGTTCCACATGAAAGATTGGGGGAAGCTCCACGTGCGTACATTGTGAAAAGCGATGAGACACTGGATGCAGAAGAAATTCATTTGCTGGTGAAAGAAAAATTGGCTCCGTTTAAGCAGTTGGAAGGTGGAATCGAATTTGTTGAAGACATTCCTAAAGTAGGAATTGGTAAACCTCTCAAGCGCTTGTTACGTGAACAATACATAAACAATGTTAAAAAATGAAAATGAATACGACATGATGTAATATGGCTTTAGTACCCAGATATACTTCAAATTCTTGTGAACCAATTGTGGTACCGCGTATTCATTCATCAATGGATAATAAAAAAAAGTTTTTGACATCGCAACATCAAAAATTATGGAAGTTGGCATCATAGCATCAAAAACATGGACCGAAATCGTACACATAACATACCTATATTGACATCCATTGGAAATCTACTGGTATCAACGCGAAATCCTAGGAATTTTTTGGGAATGTTTTCTTTTTTGCATGTCTGCATTTGCCCCAACATTTGTATTTTACCTTTCAACATTCTAGATTCCCGCGAATTCATTCACGGCCAAGTTACTGGTGATGTGGTCATGTAATTAAACAGTACAATTTATAAAAATATGAGATAACGGATATTAGATCCCTTAAAAGAGCCTTAAAAAAATTAAGTCAACACCCAATATTAATCAGCAAATAAGAATGTTTATGCCAACTTTCAAACAAATTGATCGGAAAGGTCTTCTTGACCCCAGCTTAAAAATATTGATGCCTGGAGATCAGGCTTTTAAACTAATTTTGGACATTATATATTTTTGAAGACCCCTTCGGAGTAGATTTATTTATTTTTAACTTCTCTGTATTGAGGATTGTATTATAATTTTCATGAAAGTAGAATCTTTTCAAAGTATATACAATTTCACATTGTTTTATGCAAGTTTGAATGTCGTTTATTTGTACGCTAAGCAAACAAGTATATACATATGTAAAAATGCAAGTATTTACAGACGCTATAAGAAAAAAGTATATCAATGTCTGGCGTCTGGAAACTCGAAGGTTCATTCCACAATAAATTATTAAAGCAAGAAAGATATCTGGCTGGCCTTGGTTACAGTTTCGACACAGTTTAAAACATTTAATCTATATATGTATAGTGTATACCTTTCATTGATGATAAGGAGTGGTTGCGTAGATCAAAGACAAGCATCCTAGACAACCGTTTGTCAAGCAAGATGGTTGTCTAGGTTGCTTGATCATACATATAGAATCTTAAATCATTATTGCTGGGTAAGTCCTAAATCAATGTGAATATTGCCTCAAGGGATTAGACTTTGAGGAAGGTAAATGGGAGGTTTTTCTTTGAGAGAGCTGGGCTTCCCATGTAAAACCTCCATTTGCAAATAGCTCTGGGAGCAAAATGCAGGGATGGAATTTCTTCGGAATCTGGGGATCCTAGATCCCCAGGAAATCTGACCGAGAACCTCCCCACCCACTAGGAAATGTGAGAAAGCCCAGGAAATTTGAGAAATTCTAGGAAATCCAGCCGCGTCCCGGAAGGGGGCGTGGCTGGAATTTAGGAAATTTGGGAAATCTTAGGAAATCCAGAATC
Organism: Pogonognathellus longicornis; assembly: GCA_034694085.1. Taxonomy (NCBI): domain Eukaryota; kingdom Metazoa; phylum Arthropoda; class Collembola; order Entomobryomorpha; family Tomoceridae; genus Pogonognathellus; species Pogonognathellus longicornis. The sequence goes on along the minus strand of JAQFYB010005005.1, from coordinate 5,806 downwards.
GCCCCCGAAGGGGGTGCGACTTTATTTCAGGAATTTGGACAACAACTAGGAAATTCAACCGAAGTTTTTAGGAGTCAGATAATTCTGCCCCGCCCACTAAGGAAGTGCTCTAGGAAAATTGTAGGAATCTAGGTAAACTTCTAAAATGGGGTGTATGAGTTTATTTTGTATATGGTAAATGTCGGGAAAATTGGAAGTTTAGCTATGCCCACGGGTGGGTCATTGAAATATTTTGGGAATATGGGTATCGTGCAGGAACTTCAGTGACTCTCAAAGCTCTAAAGGGTTATATACCAAGTATAAAATTTCCAATAGTTTGGAAAAATCACATCACTTAAAGGGATTTTGCCAGATTGATAGAATGATACATACTATCATTTTATGTAAAATAAAATATACAGAAACTTTATGTACCGAAAAGAATGCACTGAATGCAGTTAGTTAATTAACACTGATGTAAGCAAGTTATGTTAAACGAGAAAGTTCAACATCAAATTGGAAATAATTTTAATATGAATTAATTGGATATTACCAAATTTTATTTAAATTCTAAGTAGAAGACTATAGGTTGAGGACTGAGAAAAATTAAGCAGCTATGCCGGCTTGCATTTACGTATTTAAAAATTTTCGGAAATGCATAAATTCACACCTCATGTGGGGGCGTACGCTGATTTAGGATTTAGAATAGAGGGCACGGCTTGGATTTCGGTATATGATATTCCCAGGAAATGTACGAGGCCACGTACCCTAGGATCCCCAGGAAATCGACCAAGCTACGCCCCCGCAGGGGGCGTGGTTTGGATTTCGTGCATTAGGATCCCCAGGAAATTGGAACGGATTACCCCTCACCCACTAGGAAATCGCGGCAGGATCCCCAGGAAATTGGGAGAAATTCTAACCCTGGCAAAATGGCTGGGGTATCCCAGAATGAATTGTATACACAATGCAGTTGAGTTTCCAACCTCCAAATTACCTTCATCAAAGGCCAATCCTTTGAGGCAATGTTCATATTGATTTAGGACTTACCCTGCTGAATGTTTTTCAAATTGACTTTATTATGACGTAGGCTGTTTATCTATTCACAAGGGACATTATAGACATGTGTCACGCCGATTTTGATGCCAATGAACAAAATATGCTTAGGAAATGCAAACCTCACTTGCAAAATAATAGCTGCTCATAAACGGTTTTTCATATCATTTTAAAATTAAATGCAAATTTCATTTTTAAAAATCGTCTGATGTGAAATAACATGCAAAATATCATTTCAAGTAAGGCCTTGCGTTTTTTTCCAATTTTTCATGTAATTTTGATATTAATGTCAAAAAATTTCTATAGATGCATTTTATCACCTGTTTTACGTTATAATACCTAGAGTCCTAGATTTGTTGCAAGTACCTATTTTTCAAAACTTCCAACTTCAGTACGCCAAATTTAGGTACTAAAACTGTATCAGCACATTGGGAGAGTGGAACATAAAGCTTATAAAAGAGAAAAGCATCATATACTGGGTAAAGCTATAAATATCCCATATAAACGAATAAGTAGCTACAAGTACTGAGAAGCATGCCGGCCAATTTCTATTAACCACGTGGTTTGTGACGCAAAATATACCTTACAATGATTGCTTATACCATTAGTAGGCACTATCTAAAAAGCGTCAAAACCAGGGCATTACAATCATACCATGCAATGCCATTTCGCAAGCCAAAAATGGTATTACCGTATTTCTGTCACTAACAAATATCATACGTTACATCTTGCATATGCTCTGGAATACCTGTTAGAAAGCTTTGCTTTCTGAAGCTTGCAGATTGTTACATAATTGGTAACTGACAATGCTTCTTAATAATGACGCTTGAACAGCTCTGCAGTTTGTACAGCAAAAATACTTCGTCCAACAGAATTATTGACAGCAACAACACTTCGTCCAACAGAATTATTGACAGCAACAACACTTCGTCCAACAGAATTATTGACAGCAACAACAATTAAGTGAAAAATTCTTACATCACTTTCTTTAACATGGCATCCAACAAGGTAAATTGTTTTAACTTCCCTTTATTATTATATTCCTGTTATTCGACAATTATTACTCTAAAATGACAAATTTATAGTACATCGAGCATACTCGTTGTACTATTACTTATGTCATATGATATGTATCCGAATAACAATTGATAAATTATGTCAGTTGCAGATACCCCTTCATCACGGTTCAAAAATATATTTTGAACCTGATGTTTATGACAAAATATTGTCAAACATTGAATACCCAAACAATTTGTCTACGAGCTGTTGAAAATTTTAATTCCAGCCGATGATTTAATAATGTACTCGTATCTAAAGTATCTATTAAAAATCTAAAATTACATGTACATTGCAGGAATTCTGTGAAAAATATAACTTTAACTTTGCCGTGATAAATTGAAAAGGCAGAAATACAACGGCATCAAACTAATTCTTGGTTACATCATCTTGAAAATTAATAGTAAAACACAATAACGATAAGCAGTCAATTATTTCGTAAAATAATTATTTTTCTGTTAATATTGTGATTCATTTCATCAGTTGCAATCAAGAACGTTTACAGAGATGATGAGGCAGACGAATTGATTGAAAATAATCTTCAAATCTTCGAAGAAAATAATCATTACTAACCTCATGAGTCTTCCGATGAAGACTATTGAAATTTGTTATTTTGTCTTAGTTTTCATAATAATAAGAGAATAAGAAAGAAGAAAACTACGAGTATGCTCGTAGTTTTCTTCTTTCTTATTCTCTTACATCTTTTTTTTGACATTGTTACTATTTGTAATTTTGCAGGTCACGATGAGCACGAATGCTGAAAAATCACAACTTTATACTGCAAAATAACAACTACAGAATCTGGATCCAATAGACACGCTTCAATTAAACCCAGAAACAAAACTTATTTTCAAAGGGCAAAGCAAGTTAATGTTTTTATAAACAGTCACGCACGGAAACATCATTGGAATCCAAATTTGGACACCTTTATCTCAGATGATGTCCAATAAAAGTTGTGTTGGTGTATTTCAAGAAAACTTCCACTATAAAATCGTCCAAACAACAGATGACCTCATACAATTGATAGTGTTAGGGCAATGTCAAGAGTTATCTATTGATCTTGAAGGAAGTATGGAGAACACGTTTCTTATTAGGTTTGTTGTCATATATTGTGAATGAAGTAATTATAGTAAATAATTAAAAAATTTCGAGAGACAAGATTTTACGAGATCTTATCAAGAGACGGAATAATGAGCATGCTCGTTATTCCGTCTCTTTTGTTGATCATTAATATGATCATTAGTATGTTAACTAAAATGATGATGATGCAATTTGGAGTTGGGGCTGTGGATGTCCAGGATGTGTACAATGCTGTTCGAGTGGATGAGCAGAAAAACAAAATTGGCCTGAAAGCACTTGAGGGATTGACTTTCCGAAATTCAACTTGAATAAAAGTGTACAATTAAAAGATTGGAGGAAACGTCCGTTGACTCTGCGTATGATTTCCTATGCTAGAGCAGATGCCCATTTCACTTTGCGCATTTGAAATCGCCTCATATCTCAGGTAATTAATCTCATTTTAAAAACTAGTTTAACTTTTTTCGATTATTCTGCAGTATAAACAACAACAAGTATACTCGTTGTTGTTACGTGTTCACGGTACAATTTATCGAATTCGCATTCATGACATCATCAGTAACCTTGTCGTATATTACAAATCTAGGTAAACGGCTACAAGAATTCAACGAAGAAATAACAAGAAATTTTTCAGCTACTAAGACAATGCTTAATATCCACAAGCTCATAACGTATCCTACTGCAGTGTAGGACCTTGTTAAACAAAATGTGAAAACGAAAAAAGAAAATGTTGACTTGTATGAGCTGCTGTATCAGTATTTTTAATACTGTGCTTGACACAATGACGAGTGTCCAACGTCAGTTTTAACTACGGAATAACTTTTTCAATTTTCGGATATGAAGCCAGGGAATATTGAAGATTTGCAGAAATATACTCCTGATACAAAGAGAAAATTTCAGATGGATACAGTTTTGCCAACATTGTTTAAGATCATTAACATTAAATACACTTATATGACAAAGAATAACAACACAACATCTCACCATATCTCACTGTAATTAGTATTACGTATATTACATTACATTATAATAGCATTCATTAGTTCTGTTATTTAAAATTTGCACATCACTCAATCAAATTAATCGGAGTGTGTGCTGTGTGTGTTAAAATTTATTATTAAAACTGTTTGATTAAAACTGATGTGTTTATGTATACCTGCAGCAAAAGCATCATAACGATCATGATCGTTATGCTGCTTTCAATAGAATTGTACAAAAATGTTTTAGAATATTTGTATTGTGCTTTTATAAGTCATTTTATAATTAAATGATATGTGTATGAGAGATTTCAATTTCAATACGATTTTTTTGAAAGCATTTAGTAGCATACTTGCATTTTACATCGCAAAAGCATGTCTAAATATCATTCAAAATACCGTTTCACCAAGTATTCAATGTCATACTTTTCTAAACTTGCATCGAGGTAGAAGCAAGGCCATTGGACAAAGCTTTGACGGAGATATCGTCAAGCATGATTCATCATACTTCCTAGCAGATGCGGCAAAGTAACACCGAGCATACTTAATCACAATCATAGGAAGGTGTACTCTTTGCAAGCATGACAAGTCTACCTACACCCTCAGATTAGTCCCATTTAGGTATGGGAAGTAGTACCTGCCACTGTACAGGTATATATTGTAGACTAAGCGTACTTGCAAATGCTTATTGGTTTATATGGGATTCTTGAAAATGAGCCTGTGTCCATACTTAATTATGATCTAGGTTTTACTTGGCCCTGCCGCTATACTAATGTTTTATGTGAGCTTTATGTGTTTATGGGGATAAAATTAAACACACGAGAAAATGCTACCTCGAAACTTAAATTCCCCACGGACATAATATTTCCCCACTTTGCTGTGTTTTCACAAAGGATAATTTAAATAACTCGCGAAGCGATAATTCCCCAGGGGAATGACTATTGCCTGTACGGTATATATTATTATGCATAACCCGTACACTATATTGAAGATTTATAAATGAAAAACTTGTAACACGATGTATTATTGTTGTAAATGTAACTTTTTACCAGACTACTTACAATTCGAGGTGATGTTCAGTTTACTATTGTTTGAATGTGTATACCTATCCACTCAGCATTAGCAATAATCTTTGACGTTACGAATTATAACCGGATTATATTAATTAGCACATGTCTTAATCACTGGCGTAAACAGGGGGAAAGGGGCCAGTGCCCCCCGCGAAATCCGGAAATTTTTTTGTTCTGAAACGGCAAAAAATCGCGAAATGTTTCGAGCTAATAAGCGCGAACTTATTGATTTATTTTATGTTCATTTTTGCACAAATTGCGCTTCGCTCATATGTACAAATATATATTCCATAGTAACAGTCAGATGGATGCAATGTAAAAATATTAAAAAGTTGGATCCATTTAAATGCAAAAGCAAAAAATTATTTAAAAACCATTCCATCTCTGACTACTTAACTGTTACTACTGGATATATCTTAATATATATCATGTTTTGAGTCCCCCTCCCTCGAGAAACCAGATACTGGCTACGCCCCGGTATTAATAATAGCAAGCTCTAGCGTCAGGTAATCCTTAGTGATTACCTGACGCTAGAGCTTGGTGCACACTAGAGCTTGGCTTCACTAGAGCTTATGGACACTAGAGCTTGGCTAC
>JAQFYB010005004.1:0-14924 GCA_034694085.1 Pogonognathellus longicornis | reverse complement strand
ATTCATTACATGCAGAAATCCTAAACAATCTTTGCAAATAATGGTAAAAAATCCATTCATATACCTACATATATAAAGTAAATTTATTAACAATTTGCAGTCTTAATATTGGAAAGAATACGACGTACACATAGTACCTATGTCAATGAATATTATGTGAATAATAATGAATGAGTGATGTGATGATAATTTAAATTGTCTAATTCTTCAACCCAATACAAAACACAATGGCTAAAGATAAAATTGTTATTACTCAGAATGAAATAAACAAAACACATGGAATGAATGACGCCAGAAGTGCAATGCAGTGGCAGTAGTGGCTGCATTTGATAACGTTACGCATCAACTAGGCAGAATGATTGTCATTTTACTCAGGAGTATTCTGTATAGAAGTTGTATGTAGTATTAGATTTTCTTCTGGATCTCACACATATGTACATGTGTTTGGTCTTTGTTCTTCTAATATCTACTAGCTAGGCGACAAGACACAGAAGCAGGAGAACAAGGCAGGGTTTAAGTGGCGACGAGAAAGAGAATTTTACATTAGATTTGTGCTTTCTGGTTAGGGGAAACGAAAAGGAAATTATAGAGAAGCAATCCTGGACTAGTAGAGGTAGTAATCGTCTTTTTTAATTCTTGGACTCAAATGCTGTGTAATAAATGGATGTCCTTCATCATTTCTGAAATCATGCCAGCTCTCAGCTCATTACAAGAAGTTCTTCAGAGACGTTAATTATACAGCGCCGTAGTCAGTCGACTTGCCAAATTACCTGTCTTCCCTCTTTCAACTCTTTGTCATTAGTCATTAATTTACCTCCGTCATCTGGACCTTCCCAGCATTCACTCCAGGCAGAAAAAACAAGACCCCACTCCACTTTAATATACCTACAACAGTCTACAACTCTTACCTTATAAAGACACTACATGCACTCAGCTAAATATTTGGTGTATTTCTACCATGTTTTACCATCTATAGAATATCAATGTATAATGCACATAAAAGACACTAGCTATGTATATGCTACTATTTTAATATACAGTCATAGACACAGTCACAGTGTTCAATGCCATAACCAAAGAGTACAATAAACGGAACATACTTCAACAACGGATTATTATGTGTTGTGTTGTGTGTAAGGCACAGCAGTCTCTGTCAACAGAATGTATGTAGTACATAGTGGGCTTTGGAGACTCTCTGCAGAGTCCATTGCATTGAATGTTGAATGAAACAAGAACTCTGTGCATATATAGACAGATACATACAATAAAACGCTATAATCGTCTTCATACATAGATAGATAGGTAGGATACTTATAGAAGACTCGTCGTTCCACCTTAGTCGTCATGCTACTAAAAATAAATACATGATTTTTTACCTTTCCGTCATTGTGCATTGGTTGCTAATAAAATTGTGACTTGACTAAAGTCGTTGTCCAACATCCACTTTACTATTTTCACCCAACACAGCCTTCTATGCTAAACAAATGAAATTGCATGAATAAATTAAGAGGAGAGAAGGCAAATATGTAGATGTTAGAAAAGGAAGGACCGCCTATTTCTTTCTGTGGTTGTATATACCATACGGTTCACCAATTCACTGTGCGTTCTTAGCTTTCAGCGGAAACGCTCCACTCCACACCTCCAATCAGCCAAATAAATACTAAATTACGTGCTGTATATATTAGCAGATACTTACTGTAGTACATAGTAGTTGTACACATGATAATAACACAAAAGCACCTGGCAGGACAAACTAATAAATAAATGAGGGAAATGAACTGGTTGCAATTCCTTTAACTAGTAGCATGTTTATCATCAGCACGCTAAAATTGTGTACACAACCGAATGTGAATGCCGCACTGAATGCCTACTTATGCCTAAACTACTAAAACTGCTACGTACATGAATTATTATGGTAAGTTCGCGTATTGCAAATAATGTCCAGCAATTACTAAACAGCACGGAAAAGAAAATACAATTATAGACACGTAAGTGTGCATTAATATTGACAAGCTCCAAATTACTATTTCACAAAGACTACTAGTCGTTGATTGAATAGCATTTATCTTTGTTTCCTATCTCTAAGTCACTTCATGCTACAATCTTGTCTTAACTATTAGCTAGCGTGGACAGTGTGGATGTTGTATTAGTAATAGCCAAATGTATCTGCATAAAGCGTTAGTAATAAGTATATACACCTAGTTAATAATACAATTCGTATATTACTGTACACAAATACGTCAATGTATTTGTATGTATAGGATATAGAAGAATAATACTTGCTAAGCAATGAAAAGCATAACAAGTACCTAAGTGTACAATGTTAAATAAACCAATACATGTATACGAAAGGATTAAATGAAACTGACTTCCAATCACGAAATGTGTCCTGCTGAGTACTCATCTGATCTGATATAACCACCAGCAGTATAATCTTCTTTGTAAATATGATAGCTACATATGGCTATACGACAAGAAGTGTATTCATTAATACTTTCATGCATAATCATACGCACAGAGAGATGACGGAGAGTTGAGAATGGATAAAGATTCACAAACATTCGTCATTCATTCATTCATTCATTAGATGAGTTCTCTTACACCTTTTATAGGTTATGTCCATGTTTCTTTGTGTTATGTGTAGTGTATAGGTATGTATATATTAAATAAGTAATATATCGTTCACTCTTGCCTGACCTCGTATTCTTTATAAACTAACCGCTTCAACTGCAGTTCAACTACCAAGAACAAACGCAGCTGGAACAAGCAGAAGAGAAGACTAAATCACAACACGATTTTAAATAAATTCATTTATTCGCTATCACACCTGCATCTTAACAACATTCGTACTGATTACACGTATACCTATAGAGTAATCCACCTCCTCCTACGTATTTGGTGTGTATGTAGACATATAATATAGCCGTTGAAATGCAAACACAACTTTTACAGCGTAGTAGATACATTCATTCATAGATTCACTGAACTCTTCCTTCGACCCAACTCAAAGGTAGTCTCGACGTTTTTTTAACTACCTGTCTATTTACATGTGTGCAAGTCCTACTCAAATATTCCAATTAACTAATCAATCAAATGATACTTTATGCCTCCCGTCTTTTCAATCAGCAACTATGTTAGCCATACATGGATACAAATCAATTTTTGATCAATTTATCATATTTTCCAGACTTGTACAGTACTATACTATAATGATGATGAAGAAAAATTTCCTTCTAATCTTAATTTATTGGCTCAGCAATCAAGAATAAAATATGCATATTATTATTGTGCGCTCACTGTCCAGCAATCGTGTACAATTTTTATAAAACTAATGTGTACATTTAAAATTGAGAACTAACACATCTAATGGGTATATTTGTAAATAAAATATATGTATCTTATTACTAAAAAAGTTTGTGGAGAAACAATTCGAGTTATTTCTAAGAATTCTTGTGCCATTAAATACATCGGATGTTTCGTAGAAGTCACAATAAAATATAATGGAATGCTAAGTTAAATCTGCGTCTGATTGTGCACACGTGTACATACAAATGTGAAGGCAGTCAGTACAAGTAATCGAAATCCATTCCGTGGGTTATGTACTGCTTACTTATTCTGTTTAGAAGGTTAGCATTGAACAATATTACTCTTTACATAACATGTAGTCCTAGTCGAGAAGGAGCAGAGCCATTAGAGCTGGTGAAACAAGTTTTATTCCCGAGAAAGGATTAAATAGAGCCAAGGAAGCCATGTGCCGTATGAAATTCAACCTGACACAGCCTAGCTTTAAGAACGCCTATACGAACTACTATAGAAACAGAATGAAAAATAAGGAAAAGGATTGACAAGGCTCAGCATTAAAACCTTCATTTTAGGATTTGGCACCTTTTCCCTCTTTCTCTCACTCACAGCAAACTCATTCAATATATCCAACATATATTCTTGCACAACATAACATACCCGCATAGGTATATATCCCGAGTGTTTTAGGTTTTACTACCAACAGTCATTCTGCTAGTACCGTACCACCATTTCGCGTGTAATATTTCTTTCGACACTGTAAAATCAGAGTGGCACATGAACTTACGATTTGAACAACAACGGAGTACATTTCCTAATGGAGCTACTAATGGCACTCGGATTTACTTCATGTTCTAATGTATAAACAGAAGGCACTTCGTTCTCCTAATAGAGAGCACTAGAGAATTTCATGTTTCGGTCAGAGTTTTTAAGGCTGTCGACTTGAGTCAGTTGACTCGAAGCAAAGCATCAACAACAGCATCAATGATGATGTTGATGATGACATGATGAATGTCTTAAGCTTAACATACAAGTCCCAGCTTCTCTAAGCTTCCAACACAACACACTCACTTCTCTAATGCCTCCTGTATTTAATGTAGAAGTTCTGCATGGCATGGACTGAAATGGACTAGTACCTACTACCTAGTTGCAAAAACCAGATAGAGAACTTGGCAGGAATTTCTACACGTTTAATACATATTATGTACTAATAATTTATTAAGTGTAGGTAACCCTGTCTTGTCAAAGATCCGTTTGTAGAACATAGACAATGGCAAACTTTCTATTACGTCTACTTACAATATTTTTGTGTAGAAGCACATGCATTCCATAACTGACTACAAGAACGTAGTTGTCTCCTAACAGAGAAAAATAATTAATTTGCGAATTTAAGAATATAAAAAACCTATACTTTTACTACGTACAAATAAAAGATGAAGGCTCAAAAATAAATAATGCTGTTGAAAAAATACTTAAGTAGTAGCAATTAATAGATTCTTTTCTTTCCTATGTCATTACTTAACTATGAATTTTGCCAAAGTTAAGTCTGCTTTCTAAGCTAACTTTTTAATCTCATAATCATACGTAGATTTCAAACAATGACACCAAAACCACCTTCGATTTTTGCCCTTTTGCAATTTTCAACGAGGTAATTAAATTATTATTTAACTTCTACTCACTAAGATTTTTCCACAGCATACGATTCTAATTCACCACATTTCTCATTGTGTTTTGTTTACAAACATGAATCTTATTTGTATGTATGTAATAGTAATGCGTTTACTGTGTATAGGTAAATGAAATACAAGGGCATAAATATATTCGGGTCTGTAAATGAAAGATATTTATCTAAGTACACTGAAGGTAGCTAGAACTTTTATTGCTTAATAAAAGTGTTTCGGATGGACCAGGGATGAGAATTGAAACTCACGTCATTAGTTAAGATTAAGACATGCGGCATTCATTCTATTGAAATCATCACGCTACCTGACCACAAGTCTCAAGTTTTTTAGCTGATATTCAGAAGAAATGTACAGAACACAAGTAGGAACAAGTACGTGTAAGTTATAGGTACATACATTTTAACTAACAATCAGGTCGACTAGACTTAGTTAGCTCTACTTAGCTCATCTGTATCACATTCACTGATTTGAGTGCGCTAACAAACGAGTATATAATGTTGAGTTTATATCGTATTCCATTGCAATGTGTCCAATTTCTTTTTCTTATTAAGGTCTTATCTTGTCCGGTCTGTCTGTTCAAGACAGACAAGACAAGTTAACTTAAACTGAAGTCAAATGCACTGAAGTTGTTCTGGAAATATGAAGGCATTTATCTGAGTGATAGGTAAGACGAGGAGTGGCGAGGATGGCATGGCAGATGAATGCATTACATGCTTACGCATAAGTCATTCTTTCACATATCATTTCATTTAAATCTTCTATTGTTTGTTCATCGTGTCTTGCATTCACATTACAACACAACACAACATAACGCTGCATATTTTGCTTGTTCAACACAGGAATTCAACTCAGCAACGCTACCCGTGTAACACAAACTACTAATAGGAACATAAAAGAGCAACAACTCTTCTCATCTCCTTCCATTGCTCTCTGTCTTTCTCATTCCACTCAACTACACTCTAACACCACAAAAGGAAAGACTTCATTATATTCTGAGAAGGGAATAAGAAAAGGGTACGAGAGTCACATCCCTGGATGAATAATTACACTCAACTTACTAATTGAATGAGAGAATACAGTAGCTGAAATAAATACGCTTATCTGTTCCAGTGTCAAGAGAAAAAAATGACACTTTGCATATTAATGCACGCAAGGCAGGGATCTCAAGTCTAAAACCTCCAAAAGGCCATAGGCAAACTCATACTCCAATGTTATGTTTCATCGTTCTCTTTCGTATACCTATGCACTCCAAATTGTTCTTATACCATGTATACATATTCTCCCTATGTATGAAACTACAGCTATGTGTATATAGCAAAAGAATAGCTGTGTAACTTTCTTTCTCTCTTTTATTTTTTTCATGTAGTCTTTCTTAGTCAGTCTCTCTCTCACTCGCTATTCTTAAACTAACTTGAAGTTATGAAAAAATATCTCATTGTTAGGAAAGGCAGTGCAGTAGTTTTCGAGCAAATACAGAAGCTGACTCGTAAGTAGTGAGTTGGTATAGTTTAAGTTTAAGTACTGTAGTGCTAGTTGCCGACACAAAGATACGATTTGGAGTTGGAAAGAATCTGTGTAGTAATGAATGCATAGTGTTTCCATCCATTCGTACGTGGTATTATGTTCCAGTGGATGGCAGCCGACGAGGTTATTACAGGCCACAGAATGACTCCTACCACACGTTCTACCTATATTTTATTCATGCTTGAAAGCCTTTTTTCTCCGAAATCGCGTCTTCACATCGCATCACTATCCGTCGACTTGTGTTCTAATGTTTTGTCTCTTCCTGTCTACATTTCCATTTCAATAATCTTATTGTCATTGTTCTATTGATTAGTTAATCGATCAAGAAATTACCATACATGTATGTGCATGTCTCAAAAGATGTATTCATTTTCTATGACACAGCAATTTCAATGAGAAACTAGGTATAGCTATACACAATACAAACATTATACAAAATCCTACACATGTAGTATACCTAAAAATGCATGTTGTACAACTAGACTTTACTTATTCGCCCTTATTAATCCCAGATCGTGTACAATTTAGCTAGGTGCAGTAGACTTGTTAAATTGTAGACAGAAGCAGAGTTACCTAGATAGGTATGTAATATTGCTGTGGGAATGATGTAGCCTAAATAAATTATAAATTGAAATTACTACAAATGACAGAGCTGTAGTTTAGTTAACGTATATAGAATTATATAAAGCACAGAGTTACCATTAGCGTCAATTGAATACAAGAGAAAAACATGACGCATCTATAATAATTGCGACAGATTGTCGCCTGTATCAATTATCGTGCGTTGGACGTTTCTTCAATTCATGTGCAATTTAAATGATTGTATACATGCAAGGAATTGACAGAACAAATCATTACAATCTCTAGATTTGTACCTACACACATACTCATACTCATACAATAATTATTTCAACATGATGGAATATTGCAACATGAAAAAACGAACATGTAAACGTAGGTGTGTATTTGTATGACTAACTTGAAGAAAAATGTTGAAAACACAACCCACAAAGATACCACCTTTTTAACTAAACCAACTACACACTCGCCTTAATAAATGAGACGGTTAGATACGGAAAAACAAAACAAACTGAGTGAGTCAATTGATAAATTCACTCACAATTGAGTAATACAAATAAATACAAATACAAGTAATATTCAAGTAAATAGTAAACCTACCTATAATCTATTCTTCACCAAAAACAACCAGAATCTTGACGTTCTTATCATAGTAAGAGATTGTGTACTGAACTGTCTCATATTAGACTTACTCATCCGAGTACGTACACTTCATTTAATCTTTTCACGTCATCCACTCAAACAAAAATAATATACAAGTCTGTCAGATGCGTATACACCGAACTGAGTCAGTGCAAATGCACACAGACATAAAACCGAACTGTTTTAACTGATGCACTGTTGGTATAATGTGAGTAAGTTGAGTATGAGTGTGCAGAACACGAGTTTATGGTACATGAGAGTAAGATGAGGCTGAGATACAGAGAGAGAACAATAAAAGCAAGCCCATGTCTAGGAGCATGACTACGGGCTACAGTTTCATTTCACCTTCGTACAATAATTGCTGTCATGTTTATCATCTCTGAGAAGTTGTTTAAGATAATTGACGAAACGCCTACTCTAGCTGGAAGGGTGGTGTTGCCACGCCTTTTCGTGTCAACTTGTGTCAATTACTTGGCATATTGTTACATACCTACCAACCTTCCTTACCTCTTTCCTCTTCAGACTCACACCTTTTATTACTCCTCATCTTCTCTCATTCATTTTACTCACATATCTATAATATTGTGATAATCATTTCTATTTTTTTCTCTCTATTACATCTTCTATGCAATCTCAAAATCTGCTTATTGTTTTTTCTTACTCAACCGAACAAATGAAATATCGATTGCCCTAAAGCACCCATATCTTTACCTACATCTTTTCACTTACCTAGATGTGTATGTACAGAGAAATCCCCACTCTCTATTTTTTAAATAGCTGAAAAGTAAATCATACTACACTTGCATTAGATTATCTGTTCGAAGTTATTTTATGTCATAGATTTACATTTGTGTGTAGAATATTAATACTTCAAACTACTAATTCGATTCTCTCTCGCGTTTCTAATAAGTAAATAAAATAATATGAAAAAGCATTTTCTCTTTTAAGTAATAAAGAGCATAATCCTTAAGAAACATAATTTACATTCGATTGTATGTACACACACACAGTCAATCTCTACTTTAATAGCAAATGAATACGAAAGGAATTAATATATAGTTAGGTACATTCTCATCTCAAGCAATGATTCATTTGAACAAACATAATAAAGGAACGTACGTCCACCATAATTCCTGGTTAATGTGATACATTACAACAATGCCACAAGATGTACAGTTAAATTGGATAACCACCACAGGTAAGTACATTAGCGAATAATAATCTGCGCACATCTCGGACATCTTGAACTGTTTGTTCATATAGTTGTATGTGTACACAGAGATGCATAAGTAACACTGTATGAAAGACCTTTACAATATGCATACACACAAGTCAATAAGGATATTATAAATTATACTTCAATTGAAACGAAGTACGCAGTACAGTACGGTACTAGACTAACGTTCGTCATTCTTTTATCGTCGTTCCTAATTGGATTATGTTGCAAAAACAACGGTTGAACATTCCTGATTATTATTAATCATCTCTAACTAACCGTACTACTAGTACAAAGCACATGAGATGTTTGGGACGATGTCGTTGAACTTTAAGAATGGAGCCTACCCTCTCATAAAATTAATTTTGTGATCAGTAAACTAAAGCCTAATTCATATACGTGCATACTAACTAACACCATTAAATACAACATGACTCTAGAGACTCTGCACAGACTTAGGTTAAATTAAATACACATAATAAGCATTCTCTAAGGTTGTTCGAATGAAAGCAAGTCAGACGAGGGCAGGACAGCCAGTTATAGTAATTAGCATCCAGCAATTGCATCACAGTTTAATATTTCCCATCTACTAGTGAAGGGCGATCATGAAATGACTGGTTTGAGATAGCCAAACATGCTGGAGTGATTAGCGCAAGCATCATCTTCTTGAGATTCCCATTTGTAAACTGTGTGGTGGTGGTGTGATGTGATGGTGGTTGTTTTTGTTGAGTAGTCGTTTTCTAACTCTGGTCGATAAAAGATATTTAGTTTAATGTATCTAATATTTACAATACGCAAAAGCTTCATGCTACTATTAGTATGCATTAGCAATGAAGTGTATAACAGGGCTCATCATAATATCATCCTAAGTAAAACAAAGCAGTACCTATGTATGTACAAGTATGTAAAAGTACAATATAATATTGAATCTGAGTAGATACCACGCAAAGCATGCAATGGGCAGAGTTGTTATTTGTATGTGTCTATCTATCTCTAACTGCAGGTGTACTTTATACACGGAGAGCATTAGCATTACGTGTAATAAGACAAGACATGAGTAAGGCAGGGCTGACATATTGAAAGTATAGGAGTAACACATGAAAGTTGAAGAGTTTCAAGATTCGAGCTTGTTGTACATGTGTAACTACCTGGTTAACTAGAGTAATATAAAATCTAAACGCCAAAGCCGCATTCACCGCACAGAGAGTACAGTGCAAATGGTTGGGTATAAGTGTAGCTATAAAATATTATGTAACTGCGGCTTCAACATCCTAGCTGCCATCCCAAGTCTGTAGAGTAGTGTTCTAAGTGTTTTGCTATGCATGCGTGTAGTAAGTATAAAGTAAATACATATCGAAAGAACGTGCAGGAGAAGAAGTTGAGGATCAGCAAGCCTCTGTACCATGCAATTAGCCCGACGGGTTATTGCAGATCAAGATATCAAAGTCGACATTGATTTTTCTCTAATGATTAAAAATTCCTATATGAAAAACTGCGTTCGTACCATAGAAAAATCCCCTTTTCATAATGGCTCTTTCTTTATTGCCTGACTCTGGTGTAGTATAGTGTGGAGTACACTATTCCACTCACAATCGTACGTATAAATAAAAGGAAAAAGCACGGGAGAGAAAAGCATGAGAGTAATCCATCTTCGCTCTTTCTGTGATATGATGGGCCACAAAATACAATGTGAGAATTCCCTCTTTGACTTGACGTGATCGAGATGTGTAGTATATAGCTCTATAAAGCTCCTATGTTATACCCACAGTACCTACAAACATAAAACTAAGTTTCTGTACACACGGAGACGAGCGTTTTCGAGTGTTACATTATTGCTGCCAAAGACCATTGTATACACCACACGAGAATTAAATTCGACCAAAAGGCGAGTCGTTGCAGAGGCAGTACTCTATAATAACACTCCAGCACGACACTGCTTATTATGAAGCAATTAATCAAAGTTTAATGACAAAGTTTTATGGGTTGCAAGTTGAAATAGAGCCCAGCCATTAGTTCCTCATAACTTCTAATTACATATGCAAAACTCAATCACGACGCAATCCTCCGTGCTACACGACCGACCGAAGGAAAATCACACGACAACCTACCTCTGACCTCTCCACCTTAGAAGTCTACCTGCCTACTGCCTACCTTCCTACCTATACCTTCCATTCGTACACAATCTACCCTCTTATACCTTTAATATACATTTCTTTTTGTAATATGATTACCAACACTCCTTTATACTAATAAACACACATACCAATACCACCACCACCACCAGTCCACCGCCATTACAACAAACTCCATCAATATTCCCATAAGGTCCATCAAATTACCGTTTCTTACTTACATCCTCCGTAAATCAAGACACATCATAAAAACACCCCAACAATCTATGCCATGCCTCACAGCACCAATAGTATTTAAGACAGAACTCATTACACTCACTCGACGACTCTGTCTTGTCTGGTCTGCAATAAATTATATCTAGCGGACAATTTATTACATTCGTCATAGTTATATACGTGCTCCTTGTTCATCTGCAGAATCTACATTTATTAAGCACAATACGCTACCATGCCACACTACTATACTTACACCGTTGGCAATGTAAATTAAACTCTGCCACGATAACGATTTTAATTCTAATCAAATTATATATGCTTGTAATAAATATAGGTACATTAAAAACTAGACATCTACATTCAAGGTACCTGCACCATATTAGTGCATAAAGTTACTTTTGTTCAATAAGTCATGCAGGAAAACTCTTTTTGAGGTTTGCATTACACTTACATGCTTTCCCGTAATAATAATGATAGTAATGATAATACTTAATAATAATAAGCTTCATGTGGCAGTAGTATACAGGTACCTAGATGTTTTAATGTGATGAAGAGTATATAAGTACAAGGAGAACTGTGAAAGATGACGATAAAAGTATTATTACAGTATGGGAGTAAAAGCATATTATAATATGTGTAGTCAGATTAGAAAGAGTACACAAAGATCAGAGAAGCGTTTCAGAGAAAAACCCACAACTTGGTTGCTGCTGCTGCTGTAACCTTTGAAGCGTAACTTAATTTTCATAATAGGGGAGCAGATGGAGAACTATTAATAACCAAGTGTCAAAATCCTGTAGTCGTAAATGAATGTGTACGGGGATCTTGAGGAAAGAGTGTGCATGATATGAAACGATATCGTGATGATAAACTGTGATGAATTTGGTGCAAATGAGAACGCCATTTGTGGTCGGTTGACTTGACTTTGCTTGGTTAGCTTGACTAAACTAAACATCCACTCAACCCTCAGCAAGTTCAGTTGATCGAGAAAATTGCCTTAAAATACGGACTCACTCACAAGGCGCACGTATTTATTACAGGGTAAGGCGTCCGGGAGTGATTAATACTTCGCTATGCTTCTCCTCTCATCTCTCAGTTCTCACAAGCCCAGGATTTTTAGCAGAGTTCCTTTCTGCATACAAAAACCCGTCGTTAATTACGATGTAAGACTCATATCGCTAGCAGCTAAATCAACAGGTGATTATTAAGTCCGGAACATTACTTTGTCTTATAAGGCGTGTATAATTCAACTCGAGGCCATCATATCACTCGAAAATTTATATTTAGTAAAACAACCATTAGAAACAAGAGGTTGCTTTTTATTCAGTTGCTTGTTGGGTGTAATCCTCCCAGAGAACAATTAAATTAATGTGAGATTTCTTACCAAACGCCCTTTGCACAAACAGCCTACAAGATAAACCCAGCTATTAAACATTTACACACAGACAACCAACATTTTGTCTAGACCACTCTTGCGAATCCAATGTATGTAAATGTATTGGAACCAATCAAAACCTTGTGATTGTGACTTAATTTATTTATATTTTTCTAATTCTAACATCGATCGCATTTCTCTATACATTACCGATTTACATTATTAAAATCTTTCAGATTCAAATTTCGTAAATAAGTTCAAAAATACCATATCACAAATGACGCAAATTACTCATTTCAACTGAATAATAGAATTTGGCCCCACAATATCATGTATACAGATACTAACAATAAGACTCCGTACATGTAATGATAATATTATGAAAGTTGTATTTTCATACACAGTAGAGATTACCAAACGTTTGTTTAGGAATACAAAGAGGGATAGTGAGCTCTGATGAGAATTGTGAGTAAAAAAGGGCAGATTCGGCTACTTGTTTTATGTGGAAGGAATAGACGTTATATTGAGTTATATTGTGCACGAGAATGAGTGGAAAGATATATTGCACTGTAGGGCTTCCAGACTAACACCACTCACCATTGTAAACGCTCTCGACAGGAAGTCACGCCAAATAGTTCGTGGTCCCGCTAACACTAAACAAACCATTTCTGTTTCTGCGTCTGTGTGTAGTATATTGAGTATATTGTAGTAAAGTACAGGTGAAGAAGATATTGCTGAATGCCGACTGTAAGTTGATTCAGCCTCATCCTTTTCAACTGTCTGACGGATCCGCCTGAGGCTTCCGAAAGAAAGCAACTGGGTCCCATCTTTCTGGACCACCGACCATTATAATTACTACCTATGTTCAACAAACATATCCGACGGATGAGGCAAATAAGTAGCACCAAGAAGGTAGACATGATGTAAAATGTAAACCCTTGTCTCGCTCACCAATTACTTCAAATGTATATCCACCCATTGTGTACTTTACACTGTTTTACCTCGGAAATTAGTAATAAACACTTACTGTTACAAATCCGACACTGATCTAAGGGCTAATGAGTAGAATGAATAGCGGAACAAATTGAGAGCGACACATGAGACAAGAAATGTGCATTTAACCATCCTTATTTAATATGTAACATGATTCAGTGAATTAATTTACGACAAGAAGATTCAATTCTTGGTATTTGGGTAATAAAATTGTAAATGGAGAGTTTAAATGGGGAAAAGTAGGCGAAGGGAGGTTTGAGCATTTAACAGTGGAATAGTAATGTGCCTAGAGTTGCGGTAGTAGTTGAAGTGCAATAAATTGGATGGTTAGAGCTTCATTCGTTATGTAATCGTGAAGACATTGAATGAAGATCTGTCGATGTAATGTATTCGTCAGAGTTTTGAGTAAAGTATTGAGAATTCTGCTTGAGAAGACTGGTGTATTGCATAAAGTTAGCATATCGTCTCCGCTCAGAGTTAAGGTGTCGGTTGAAAGAGTCCGGATTCGGGTCGTTCGTTACTGACATTTCCACTATGCTGTATGCACAAGAGTGAGTTTGAGCTTTTAACTTTCTCTGCCCTTTCCGTTAGGAATCAACGAACTCATGCGTGTTTATTGAAAAATCATTCTGCCTTGAAAGCATGCCATGAGCCTAAAACCCTGTAATCGAAAATTCATGTCTTACCCAGAACAGAACAAAAATCCTAGAATCCATCCATACTTTTTCATCCAGCGAAAGTACACTTTACTCTCATACCAATATACTCTTCTTCTTCAGACTGCAAACTACAAACTAGAGAGTAGGTAGCTACATTGTATTGTATAATATTACTACAACAGAACAGAATAGACACACACAAGACGAAAAGAGACGGCATTACTTTACTATATTCACCAGTGAATAGTGAATTCAACTTATATTTCTATTATACTGCCTCTCTAGTCAACTTACCTTCTTCTTTTACTTTACCTCGATCTCCTCTTTTCCTATTTGACACATTTGTCTCTTGATTTGATCGTTGACTTCCCCATTTCCTATGCTCAGATCTAACTTTACAGTGCAAGTGCATTGTAGCGTGCTGCTGGAGTTAACGGAGATGTATTGTATCAAGTAAAAAAATAAAAGGAACCTGAGAAAGTCTTTCTTACACTTGGAGACAAAACCCACTAGTACCAATCTACATACAACAGCTCAAACCAAGGCGTTTGAATAAGAAACACAGGTAGAAACTATTTCACCATGCAACCCTATACCTAACACCTATCT
>JAQFYB010005003.1:0-14924 GCA_034694085.1 Pogonognathellus longicornis | reverse complement strand
AAATCCGGCTCGGCTCGTCTTGAAAACGAGCCGGCTCGAAAAGAAACGAGCCGGCTCGGCTCGTTCCCACCTCTACTATCCCCCCTCTATCTCTCTCTCTCTTGGCTACGGGATGTTGGGCATGATTTTTTGTTAGTTACATCCAATTTGCCGACATTTTGGTACATAGAAAATATTAGACTAATTGCAAATTGTTTAATTTCACTAAAATATAATTTTCTAGTTCTCTTCGATAGACGACAACTTTATTTTTAGATTTGCGTTAATCATTTAACTAAAGACAAATATGAGAAAAATTCTAATATAAAGAACAATAATATTGTACAATTAAGTAAAGTTTTTTGAAAAATTTGAAAATTCTAAAACAGTTTATAGACATTTTCAAAAAGCTCAATATTAGTAATTTTATTCAGCATTAATTACACACCTTTATACCTAGAAAAATATCTTAATTTGAAATGAAAGTGCAATAATTTATTTATGGGAAAAAATGGAAATTTACTTCAATTGTTCATGCAGAAATCAATTTTATCTCGTTATGAATAATGTAATTTTGTAAATATTTTGTTGATAAAAATGTGAATGGGAGCATTAGTAAACGATAACGGAAATGTTACTGATGAGATGTTAATGAAATGTGCAATTTAGCATCTCTTGCATTAAATTTACCTGAATACTGGCTACCCCATAGAAGTTTGGAGATTCTCAACACTGCTGTAGGGAAATATGAATAATAATTACGTTTACAAAATGTGTAGAAAGTTGTTTGCGCTGTATATTTTAGATTGTAGCATATAAAATAATAGAAAAGTGAAAAAAATTTGGTCTAACGGATTGCATATGATTATGAATATTATTTGCAATTTCTTTGTCAGCTGGTCAATGCAGTCAAAATCACACTACAAACTGGTAGGACAATCAGTATGCATATAGTGGTTAAGCCACTTTCCCATGTTAAAAACTAACACTACTACACTACAACTACATAAAAATTAAATAACAAATCATATAAGAATGTTAGCATTAGTAATCACTGTATATTGGTGCAGCAAGCAAAGGCAAGGCTGTCGTGTAGAGTATAATATTATGGCATACGGGGAACATAACAATGGCATACTTAACTATTATATAAACAGAAAGTTGTGCAACAATTATTGCTGGCGTTTAACAAACTAGGCATAGAAATGAGAGAAGCTAACTGACCAGCAATAACCAATGAGCAGTCTTCATACGTAAGCATTAAATATTGAAGCACAGTAATATATATCCCCAAAACATTTATGTTAATTTGGCTTTAACTCAAAATATAGTTTTCCCAAATGGAAAACTCTTCATCCATCTCTATTTAAATGCCATAATTTCATTTTATGCAGCCATGTAAAAATGTTGTATTTTTAAAAGTTAATTTAATTTTATGGTAAAACTTAAATTTGAATTAAATCGTTCTTATCAAAAGCTCGTCTAACCATCCGCATATCTGTACTAAACAGAACCAATTTTAAATAGAGTTACGATTATTATAATTTTAAACGTTATGTAATATTAATCTAATAGTTTTTATTCGTTCGGATCGCTTAAACATTCATCTTTTCGCTTATTGGATTGGTGACAAATACATAATAATCAGATTTGTTTTTTTTTAAATTTATGACACATAATAAATTATTTACGATGTCATCATTTCACTTAATGAGATACATTTAAATAACCATCAACTTTTAGTTTGCAAATCATATATACCTATCTCATAATTGATTCATTTAATTGTCAAACAGATTATATCATTAGCTCATAAAAATGGTTGGCACTGGCTATAGAGAATTCAGTGTTTTTTATTTTGTTTTGTGCGATATAAAAAGCCTTAAACATAATTTAATGTTTCATTTTAGTCCAAATTGGGGGCAATCATTCTTTTATAAAAGTAATTGTAATAAGAATTCAGAGCGCTTTTCACAAAGTAGGTCATCATACGCAGTTCTTTCCTTTCAGTTTTTATAGCTAATGTACTTGTGCACATAAGGCAAGCATACGTATTCGAATAGGTACATTATTGTTTAGGGAAGCGTATTTATTTACAGATCATATTTGCAATAGCTGAGCATAATTAAGAATACTTGGCATGTACATATGTGCTATATGGGAAAAATGTATTCTTGATGTATGTATTTAGGTAAGCGCACAATAAATTAATCACAGTAAATACGAAAGCCAATTTACATTTTCAAGTGATGCTACAAATGTAGATATAGTAATATACATACATACGTATTCTTACATTTAGTACACTTGTTTCATTAAAGTATAAATTCTGGTAGTAGGTATACCCATCAAGCCACTATGCACCATCCTAGACTACCTAGACCAATACATAATGCATGTACGTATTGAGAATTTAGACGCCCAGATACGAACAGAGCAGATGTCATGTGACAAAAAATGTTTGGAAGTATTTCCTACTGCTTGCTGACTGCTTCTATTGCTTATTGGCATTATCATAGGAAACAATTTACTTTATGTGGGTGAGTGTGACAAAGTAATTTATGATTGACAAGAATTTAAATGCTCCATAGCAGGACAAAATGCCAGAGCGGTGTACCTATACTTAATGTTTATTTACATAATTAAGATTTTTCATAATATTAAAATCAATAAAAATTCTAATTTTTTTTGTTGAAATGTTCCTGAGTGGCTTACATATAGTGAATAACCAAATCCCGTATTTGTGCTTTGATTAGTAATTTTGGACTTGTGGCAATGCTATTAAAAAGCAATAATTTCTTTTGTATTACTAATTAAGACGTTTCAGATTTGCATGTGTTTGGATGGTCAATTCTGGACTGATCTTCCCTTCACGTTTGATCAGTTACTACTACTAGATGAAGATAATTCAAACTAGTCGAGTCAGTCATGTCATGAGTTTGTTGATGGTGAATGAGTTATGATTCATGAATGAAGAGTCTGAGCCAAATGGGTTGGTGGTGTTCTGTTGGAGTAGAGTGCGAGTGGAGGCAGTCTGTGATAAGAGAGAACCTATTTATTCCATGCATGTCGATGACCAACTTTGCAGATGCAGTTTGCATAGTTTTCATTTCACTTTTTGTTATTATATTGGATACTCTTTCTTTGTATAAAATTATTATAGGTCAACAAAGAATTACACCTAAGCTGACACAAATGATTTTATGCTTGAGGCTTTGTGCTGTGGCTCTCTTGAATTTTTCCTATGCTGCGACATGATGGTGAGTGATAGTCTGAACGGAGGAGTGGAAATTGACAACAGAATATACCTACTAACAATAATATTATTGCACCATGACATGAATGATCAATATAATATACAGCCAGAGCCAACAGTTAGTATATATGTACTACATAATTGACAATTGGCACAAATGAAGTGATATGTCTACTGAAGTGAATTTCTAGAAGAATAAAAAATAAAGAGTGATGATTAACAAAGCAATAGAAAAAAACATTGACTTTTGTCATCGTAAAGCACAAGTGAGCATTTTTATTTGCTATTTAGTTCAATCAATGTATGTTTCCCTTGATTTGACACTATATGCTTACGATGTTTTATCGATCTTACAGGAAACGTTCGATTAAAATTTTACATTCAATAAAATACAAAAAAAGTTTTTACATCGAAATGATGTCCATTCTAATTGTATGATATATCATGTACCAGCTAGATGATGAAATAAATCCTCTGATGTAGGTAAAAAATAAACGTAAAAATAATACAAGGAAAAAATAATAAAAGTTTTTATATATAGATGTGAGTACAACACACTTTTAAGCATTAGACAGATTAAAAATATAATATATTTTTATAGTTTTAATAAGAATATATACTGATAAAACATATACTGAATGTATTATTTCAAAAAAAAATCTCCATAATACTAAACAAATATAAGTCTTTGACAAATTAATCGTTCTATAAATGACCATTGGTATAAAATGACTGAGATGTTGGAATAAGCAATACATACTATGTACCTTACCTACTAATTTAAACTTGAAAAAATTGAATAAAATCATAGTATTTGGTGGGGAATTGATTATAATTTTTGAAAAAGTTCATTCACCAGAAAATTGTGTTAATAGCCACTTGTGCCTATTACTATTCTCTTTATTTTATTAACTCTCACGAAGCGCGGTTGGCTGTATATAATCATAATTGCAAGAATTATAATACAAATTCGCAGGACAGCACAGATTTACAAGTGATTGTTGCGATGATGCAACGAAGATCATGAGTGAGACTGTATAATCTGTATAGAATCTCAGCCAACTGTTCTACACACGAAACCTAATTTGATGCAATGTTGTATTGTAGTTGGTCATTGGTTGTTCATACGTACTAATATGATGTAGCACCATTTTCGTGCAGTGCACACAAACAACAAAGCACAATAAGTATAACAAACAAAATACTACAGCCAAGCGCATAGCGATGACAATGAGCGTGGGGTTGAGCAACCGTTTTCTTTATGGTCCTTTGCTGCTCCTGCCTTTCAAGTTGAACTGTTTCCCTTCACACAGTCCTCATTTTTCCATAATCTCCATCTACTCTTACTAGAATGTATCTCAACTGTATTACATCTTGTAGCCTATGAAACAAAAAATGACTTGTCTCTTGCACTGTGCCACTTCTGCTCACCTGAATGTGTCCATTTATTTCAATTTCTTGCGTTACGCGATAAACAGCAACAAGTGCAGTGCAGCATAAAAGGTGGAAAAAAATAATATTCTAATAAATATCTTATGTAACTCTTTGTAGTTTAAAAACACGTTGTAGATATCAATACAAACATTTCTTTCCAATTTTTATTCGAGGGCGACAACAAGCAGAGCGACGATTGAGATATATTTTACACGCACGTTACTGAATAGTAGAGAATTTTAATTTTTGATACAATGTTATAATCATTTATGACTACAGTGAAATCCTCAGATCAAAAAACGTGAATTGAACGTGAGATGTGAGGCTGAGACTGGTTTATATTTGCTGTGATCGTCTTCTAGGATATCACAAGGTGAGGAACTTTACCTTTGTCGTTAAAGTTTTGTGTGCAATTCACAAATCTCATCCTCGCACGGTTTCTCTTCAAGCAACAAGAGCAACGTTAAACAATAACCATTTGATTGTGTTGTGTGTGAATATCAAACTGGAAAACAGTTGAAAGAACGTGTCATCATTCTATCAGTCTGTGCGTGTTCTCATGTTCTTAAAATTCTCATCAATTGTAAGTAACATGTAAAACCTCGAGTCGCATTATAATTTGGCTGACAAATATTAATCAGCAGTTTATCCACATATTTATATTGTTACGTGATGACCGTGATGATCTGTATAACTTCTTGGACAAACAGTTTAGTTAAATAACATCGGTGTGAGACAATGACAAAAGGCTTCGATTTCACTTATGTTAATGCAGTAGGCATTCAAACTTGTATCGACACTGTTTTGCCACAATAATAGATAGGGACCAAGAAAAGGAGTAAGAAAGTCGGCTATTTATTTCAAAACCTTCGTTCTTCGTAGCATGAGCGGTTGTTATTTGATAGCTCGTTACCGTTTTTAAGGCAATATATCATTTGTGTATAAAAATATTGGCAATAGTGTCAGTTCCATTTGATCCTTTGGACTAAAGATTCCATATTTCTAAGCAGTTTACAAACAAGTGATCTTAATAAGATTAGTGTTTACATAGCTTCATTACACTTTACGACCACAATTTTAAGTCATCAATTGCGCCATAGTTTTAACTACTATTGCTGCAAAATTGAAAAAGAATTCGTACAGGTTTATTATGTAATCCACTAATTTATTATAAGTTTCAAACCATTTAGTAAATATTATAATGAGTTAATTTTTTAGTGATTTCAATCAAAACTTACCATGCAGTGCGTGCATATAAAATATAAATATGTGTTAAATATATAGATATATTATATATGATTAATATAGAGCAAAATTAAACTACATTTTAATATGGATTAGGGTATAGACAGTATAGAGTAATGTTTTGTTCGATTAGCAGTCAGATTTGAATATTGCGAACCCTCTTTTGTTGGGGTTCTGCTTAAAATTACTTTCCACTGGAAATCTAAACATGAGAAAATATTAAAAGATAGGCCAAGCAAGTCTTCCTTAGAAGCCCTTATATTGTAGAATTCATTTCCATATCCTAAATGACTGCACACTAAGATGAAAAGTGTGTTGTAAAAATAGTAGAAAGAGAAGAAAGCAAATAAATCTAGTTTGTAACTAAAACTACTAATTAATTGCATTAACCCGTCCTTTACCCAACCTACTACATTTGTAGTTTTTCAACTTTGTATTAAAATTAATCCATGCTCCCTTCAACTAGGTAACTTGGGATGTTTTGTATTTGTCACAAAACTATTCCGTTATCTTCTACCGTTTCTTTGAAGTCTGTAGACCAAAATTTGAATTTTTTAAAATTCAAAATCTGAAGAAAAATTTTGTTTCCAATGTATTAAGAGCCTGTCTACATTTGTAGACAGGCTCTTAATACATTGGACTACAAATGTAGTTGCGAAATTTACATGAGACTACAAATGTAGCTCCGTGGGTGTAACACCACAACTCAACTAGTTGGGTAAAGGACGGGTTAACATAATATCATTATATAAATTAAATCCATACCCCTTTCTTTGGAGCTTTTAAGCTTTGGAATTTTAAGAAATCTATTGCTTAGCCACTTTCAAGTGTACAGTGTACTGTACTGGGGACACGTATTTATTGTTCAATTATGCACTTTTTATAAAATAAGTTTTGTATAAATTTCTAGTAAAACATGCCTGGACCAAGATTACAGAAGTTGTATGAAAATGCTGGGGAAACTTGTGGAGATAAGGACGATGTTGGGAAGGTCGAAGGAAAAGATGGAACTGCTGTGAAGCTGCCAACTTGGGTTAACGGAACTTATCTGAAGACCGGACCTGGGAAATATCATTTTGAAAACTTTTCTATGAAGCATAATTTTGATGGCTACGCAAACGTCTCTCGTTTCCATATAACCACAAATAAAGATGGATCATCAACTGTGGCTTTTCGTAAAAAATATCTCCAGACGGATGTTTTCAAGCGAGCCAATGCTGTACAAAAACCATTGGTTTGTGAATTCGGCACTGGAGCGTTCCCGGATCCGAACAAAGGATTTTTGGCACGATGTATTCCCTCATTGGTAATCAAAAGTCATTCAATCAATAGTCTAATACAAAATGTTCTGTAAAATATTGACGTATGATTTTATTGTATGTTGTAATTAAACTCTAATCATTTTGTTTCGTCGCTTTTTAGTTTTCTTCCATTTGCTGAAATCAAAATTTCGGTTTGGTTCAACTTTTTGGTACATGCGCGTAACCAGGTGGTGCTTTCGGTCTACGTACACCCCAAAACAAATTATTATTAAGAATGGCCAAAACTCGGAAATTTTTTGCGATACGCTTGAATTTGATCCTTTTACTTTGTTTTTGATCTACATTGACTCACATTTTTCTCACTACGCGTGATTTATTGATTGTAGATCAATTTTAACTTCATATTAAAATGACTACCCCAAGAAATCGATTTTTGTATAGAGATGTTTGGAGATTTTTTCCAGTTTATACCCAAAAAGAGGCGAGTTTCATTATTGTTCAGCAGATTAGGTTAGTAAACGGGGGTTTCCCAGTGCCCTGCCATATTAAAATTTGCTGCGAGGATACGAGGATGTTAAGCATACCATTGTGCATTTTATTAACGGCACACACACTAATAAGCCTTGAATATCGTATTTCGTTTCAAATAAAACAATTTAATGTAGATCTTTTGCTCGTTTTGAAGCCTCTGACTTTGGTGGCCCTTTGGTGTAAACGTTGCTTAGGCCCTGCCTATTTCTGTATATACATTTTTGTTTCAGACAAGATTGTTTGCGCATTTAAATTATATCCTTAGTCCCTAGTCCCGATCAGAAATGAATGTAGAAATATATACTGATTGAAATATTAAAAAACTGCTTTAAATAAATTGTATATTGTTCCTACATTGTTTAAACTGTTTAAATAGTGTAATGAGTACTTACCGTACCTACTTACCAACTTTACTATTTTTAGCAACTTCATAAAAAAATTATCAAATAGGATTAAAGCTTAAAGCTTAATTTGTTTTTTAACAGACGCCAGAAATGTCGGACAATCACAATATGGCGTTGTTCTGGCTGGGAACAAATATATGTGCAACAGGCGAAAGTTGTTTCTTTCGCGATTTGAATTCGAATACTTTGGAACTGGGAGAAAAACATGACACAAATAAATGCTACGGTTTAAATTTCACAAGTCCTCATCCACTGGTGGATGAAATTACAGGAGACACGTACACAGTGGGTTCGTCATTCATTACAGGACTGAAATACAATTTTGTCAGGATCCCTGCCCAGACGGGAAAACCATCGTCGAAACAATTACTGAAGAAGAGCAAAGTTGTGGCCACTATATCAGCTCAGTGCACATCCATGATCAGTATGCATCATAGTTTTGGACTAACAAAAAATCATATTGTTTTTATTGAGCAACCCTACGTACTGAATGTAACTAAAATTCTCGGAGCGGTTTTAAACAAAGGTCAATGTTTTCTTGATTGGCTGGAATGGCGTCCGGAGCTCAAAAATAAATTTTACTTGATCAATAAAGAGACCGGCAAATTTTCCAAAGTGGAAATTATTTCCAGCTCGCCCTTCATGTTTCTGCACATCATCAATTGCTATGAGGACTCCAACGATCAAGTTGTAATTGATTTGGTCATATTTGAAAATGGAGATTTCATGGAAGCTCAATTTCTCCAGAAAATTCTGTCTAGTGACCCTGTAAGTCCAACTGAGTACGGAAACGCTGTAAGATTTGTTTTGCCTGCAGTGTCAAAAATTACCGGGACTTCTCAGGGCGAAGAATTGCTTGTTGGATATGGTGGAAATTATAATTCACCTAGTGCGGTTCGTAGAGGAAATCAGATCGTCATTTCTCCTAAAATTTGGACAGAACGTGGAATTGAGTTGCCTTCTATTAACAAAAAATTAACTGGACAATTTTACAAATACTTTTATGGCACTGGAAACACCTCAGAAGGATTTTTTGAAAATGCATTATGCAAATTTGATACAGAAAAAGGAAAATTGTCACTATGGAGAGACAGTCACCATTTCTATCCAGGTGAACCGGTATTCATCCCAGATCCGAACGCAAATGACCAAGATGAAGACACCGGTGTTATTATTTCCGCTGTAATTGATGCAAGACATGAAGGAACTGATTTTATTCTTTTTCTTGACGCCAAGACTTTTACTGAATTGGGAAGAGCTAATTTTAAAGATAAAATTCCTTTCCTTATACACGGTATCTATGTACCTTCTTCTTTCTAAAATGTAGAATTTCAAAGTCTAAAATTTCCAGTTTGGGAGAATAAATAATTACTACAAATCTGAACTGCAGCTATGAACTAGTATGTATAAAAATTAATATGTGATTAACACAATTTAAATCACTTTTGTAATAGAAATGTCGATTTTTGCATGGTCTTTTTGGTTATCGTACGAAATGGTTGTATTATGTTGTTCAAACTATAATACATAAAGTATATTTTTAAAAAAGCTAGTGATAATATATGTTGAATACAATAAAATACTGTAATATTGCTTATGATACTGTATAGTCCCTTTTGCAAGAGAAAACAAATCTTAATAAAAAATCGTGTAAATTATTATTTTATGATTTATTGCAATACTACAAGAATTTGTGAAAGAAAAACTGGTTTTAAGTTTACCTCATTCATGATTCTTGATTGATTAGAGAAAAATAGAAGTAGCAATAAAATGCTTAACGACAAAAATATTTTTTATCTGGATGCAAAATAGTTTATTAATTCTTAAACATTGAGTTAATGAAAATGTATCGTTGGTGCAATTGTTTAAAATTCCTACATGCCGATATTAATCACTTTATGGAGCTGTTTAATATCGTTTGTACGTAGTTGGTCTATACATCAATAGTAATATTTGTAAATGTCTCATCACTATCACGTTGAATAAAAATTTCTTTCGTGCAAAGACCCGAAGGGTCATGGACCATGGTCACGACTCTTGCTTCAATCATATTGTACACAAACTGCAAAGAAAGTCATGCAAAAAATGCTAAAATTTGTTTATCAATTTATGGTAATAAACTTGATACTTACTAAGTACTTTATTATTACTTTCTATTCGTGTATTATCAGTTTCAGAATATTTAGAACATGTAATATATAATAAAACAAGAACATATGTATTGTGGTTCAGTGAAAAATTTATGTTCAGAAGTTATCTTTATATCAGTTAATGAGAACAATGAGTAGGTACTACTATTTTGATACATTGCTCCTATGCATTGCCCAAAGGGTAATGAGAATCGTTTTTTTGCAATGTAGTTTGTTCTTTATACTTATTCTAAGGTTGCAGATCACAAAGCGCACTTAAAAAATATAATTATCTGTTTGCCTCAAATATCTACTCAAAAGATGTGTGGGTAAATTATTTAATGCTTCCTATCTATAGGTACTTGTTTCGGTGTTTAAAGTATGCACTCAAAACTTTTATTCATTAATGACTGCAAGATTTTGTGGGAAAATAAATATTTTTTATTACAATAAACAAACTTGTTGAGAGAACTTAAATCGTGTTTCCATAGCTATCAATAAAATATCACATATTTTTATATAAACTCTGTAAACAACAAGTAAGTAGAAAAACAATTTTTTTATAAAACATTTATCTAATGGAAATGATTTACAGTAGCCATTTAGCCATATAATATCCGTACCTGTGGGGAGGGTAGGACTATATAATAAAGTGAATTTTGTAATTTAATAAAGATAACATATATTATATTTGCTATTTTAATTACTATAACAAAAATGAAGGCAGATATACGCTAAAGTCAGGACTCATTAGTTGTTTTAGTCGGGCTCGATTCAAAAAATTTCCTGTTTGCTTTAGAGTTCGCAGAGGTCATGAGAACCGAACATGTTTATTTCGGTCTAACTCTAATAATAAATATCTTAATGTGTTATGTTGTAACTTGTAAAGTATATATGTTATCGCTCTGTACTCTGTACCCTTTATTTGAGTGGGTAACCACCAGGTAGTGTCGAGTCGACCCTATTGAAATTGCAGTTCATTGGCATTTGAAATTGTAAAAGTCGTGGGAAATCAAACCAACAAAATGAATGGGTGGAATAAAAATAAACGCTTTGGTTCAATGAATGTGTCCAGAAAATATAAAAATATGTGTGACAGTTATTGTCAATCTATCGATTATTCATTATGTTAACTCTGTAGTAAATATTCGCTACTGTATACATTTATATGTAAGCCTACTATCAACTATTCAGAATTTTGTCGTCCTTCTGTTGGAAAATATAAGGTAGCCACAGCCACAATAAGGCAACATCAATGAGGAGGTATAACATTTCAATCTTTGTAAATTCAGAGGTAATAATGAATAAAATCTAATGAACGGCTAATAGTGTTAACAAAAGTGTAAAAATAAAATGATTAAAGAAGAATTTTTTCTATTTACATGATAATCTCTTTTCCTCATTAAGTTTCACATTCCTAAACTGCAGTTTACGATAGAACATAAAATACAATTTCATTGTATCATTTTAAACGTATCGAATTCAATAATGTCTAATTCAAACTCAATTAAAAACATTTTAAGTAGTACAAAATAAAAGCACTTTGCTATAGTTACAGTTAAACATGCGTTTCTTATAACCATATAATATTCAACCGCCATAGTTTTGTAGAATCTCTATTCCACTATTCAAGAAATCGTCTAATTATTGCAATTTACAAATGCTAATGTATCAGACTAACTGTCAACTGTACTGGAGTTACTGGAGTATCAGTGAAGCCATTTGAAACCAGACAGCTTTGTAAGCCCATTATTCCTGTTTGGCAAGAAAGAGATAAAACATAAATGAATGTTGTAATTACAAACACTTTTCTAGGATAATTGTATTGCAAATTGCAACTACCAACTACTGATATGACGAAATTATGTTGTAGTACTACGAACGATGCTACTACCAACGTACGAACTGATTTAAAAGTTTTAAACAGACCTGATGTATTTAATCTCACAATATTATTAGGCAATCTCAATATAATAAAGTTGTTATTTGCAAAATGTGAGACAATTATGCAATTTCGGTAACAGATTAGAAATGACTTCCAAATTATTGTAAATTTGTTAGAAAGAATTACTGAGTCGAGCGAATGCTGATTGATATTATGGTAGGTATGTGATATTTAAGTGACAAAGCTGAACAAAACGTTCATTAACGTATGTATGGAACATTTTAAATAAAAAGCTGAAATTAAATGCTTATTGATGTTGGTAGGTGTGTAATCTTTAAATTACAAAGCCAAATAAAGTAAAGGCTCTTTACTGCATGTAAATATTTATCGATTGAATTTCTTAGCTCTAGCTCAGAAATAAATGCTTTTTCACTTATTTCCGAATATATAATAAACTTTAGTACTATACCTATTTTCACAGTAAGTCATCGTATGGGTAACTCATTCTTTGATGGTCGGAACAAGGCTTCATATAAAATGATCCTTTAGCAGGTTAAAATGGAAGCCACTATTGCTTTGAACTGACGTAGTTCATGCACCAAACTGAATTATGAATTGCAATCAATATCAATCGAAAGAGGAGATTTCAACCGTCATTTTAATGTATAAGTTGCTTAACTTTGAAAATTTATTTTGGGTGAAATAATTGCCAAATTAAAATGGGCCAATGACAAGTTGCCTACTCATATCACAAAACATGAAATCGACCCATTTTCCTAGGGCAATTATTCAACCCACTTAAAATCTCCAAAGTTAGGCAACCCATACATGAAAATTGCCCTTAAAATCTCCCCTTTCGATTGATATTGATCGCAATTCATAATTCAGCTCGGTGCACGAACTAAAAATATTAATGGGAAGTGCATTTTAACATGATGGAGGGCCATTTTATATGAAGCCTTCTTCCGACCTTATTACATTACCGAAGTTAGACAATCCTTATACGAAAATGATTGTTGATTCATTCCCTTTCAATTGATATTAAACGCATTTCATATATCCTATTGGTTCATGAGATACTCCACTTTGAACAGTTGGCGCGACTTAATAAACACCCTGTATATACAGGGAGGCTCAACAATTGGGTTAACAGTTAGTCGGGACGCTCCTGTTCCCCAGTTGGGGAACTGGTATATGATGTAGACACCTTAAACGATGCTCTAACCGATTGTCTTCCATATAAAATTAAAATTAGTTGCATACCACTTCCGGTTAAAAAGTTATTGCGATTTTACTTAAACAGCTTCAAAAATATTCTCAAAATAGCAATAAACAATTTATAGTCTGGTTTGAAAAGTTGTTTAAGTAAAATGGCAATAACTTTTTAACCGGAAGTGGTATGAAAATAATTTTAATTTTATATGAAAGACAATCGATTAGATCATCATTTAAGGTGTCTACATCATATACCAGTTCCCCAACTGGGGAACAGGAGCGTCCCGATCAGTTAACCTAATTGTTGAGTCACCCTGTATAATATATATAACAAACGCCACTAACTTCTTTGCCTAAAATTATAGCTTGCATGCACTTCTTTTCCCCCTCGAAATGCGGGCGATAATTCCCTAGTTATTAATATTATTACTATGTATTATCTATCATCTTTCTTCATGATCTCTGATCATCTATTAAATTTCATTGTATGACGTACAAAGTTTTATTTGTTTCCCATAATGCAGAATGGCTACTGTCTAATTACTCTCTGTCGCTGTCTACGAGTACAATGAAATAAAAACGCAGAGTATACGTTTTGTATGAAAAAGCTTTAAAAATGTGCACTCTACAACAAGCTCGAGAAATTCTTTAATCATGTAAAAGCTATAGTTTTCAGCTCTGTGGAAATAATAAATTACAATGCTATACGAAGATCAGATAGGGGGCAAGGGCACAATTCCCGCCCTCCCGAAATCCGAAAAAAATAGGTTATTTTTGCCCTGAAAGAGCAAACATCGCGAAACATCGCTATGCGCCAGTTTTATATATTTTATGATCATTTTTGCTAAAATTCTCTCAAAATCACGAAAATGAGTACATGTATACCTCATGATTTCAGTTTGCCCCCCCCCATAACCAAATCCTGGCTACGCCTATGGATAGTCATTCATGAGATGAAATAACCTAATGACGCTCTAAAAAGTGAAAACCCATTATAAAGAAAGATTTTATAATGCTTATGTAAAACAAATGAAATCAGAAGTATTTTGTTTCATTCCTTTAAAATATTTTAATCACACTAGTAATTAACATTTTGTAACAAGCAATTAACAGGTCAATTTATAAAAGGTTATCATCAAAAATAAATATATTTCACGATAGCAATATATAACAAATACCCAGACATACATATTGCACGTCAAATAAACATGGATAGATTTAATCCAATGGTCATATTTTATTTTATATAAGTCCATTGAACAATGTAATATTGTTCAATGATATAAGTCAAATGGAAAATGACACAATTAAGAAAGTAATATTAAGAAAGTACAGACTACAGTGTGTCACACTCATCCAAAATATTATCCGAGTACTAATTAGTTCTAGAGGAAGTATACTTTTCTACAAAAATATTTTATAGCTAGATATCTGTCAGAAATACCTCAATCAAGACAGCGCAGCGCACCACTGTTGAGCACCCGGTGGTCAGTCTTGATATTATCGCGATTTAGGGCACTTTCGTGCCCAAAATAACCTGTTTTTTTGAGATTTCGGGGGGGGGGGGGCACGTGCCCTGGTGCC
>JAQFYB010005002.1:0-14926 GCA_034694085.1 Pogonognathellus longicornis | reverse complement strand
GCATTCTTTTAAGCTACACATACACAATACACACTAGAATCTGCTCCTCTCAGAATCTTTTCCAGTGTATGTATACGTATGGTGCATGCTGTATGGTATCTGTACAATGGAAATTGTATTATTATTGTCCCTAACTTTTTAGCCAGTTACAGAATAAGTAAACTGCACATGTTGTTTACACATAGGTACTGAATATATTTACATTTACATCCCCTTAGGCACTTACACATTATACCTGCATGTTTTCGCTATGAACAATGAACAAGGTTTGTAAGTTTGTATAGGTATGTACTTTATGCGTGCGCTAGTAATGCCAAAGTTTCAAAGTTCAATTTCCTCGTGTATTTACATACAAGAAAAGATTTTAAATGGAAATAGAATGAAGTAGGTATTGCAATAGACTGCTCACACAGCTAGAGTGAAGAATTGTTTGCATTGGAATATAGATGCACCTTTCGTGGACCTTATGCACATATTTGAACATAAATCAAAGCCCAAACGTCGTTTTTGGAGCACACCTAATGCTTTCTACTGTAAAACGATTACGTATTCCATCAATTTTATGTGTGCCTACATTAGTGACCTATATTAATCACATTGTTCAAACTTTTGTGTTTCGTAACACCCAGACTTTTACAGATACTTGTGTGAGTGCGAATTTGCATACACAATCCTTAGTATTGAACCAGCCCACGATATTATTAAAACACATTATAATTTATCGTATCTCACAGAGGCATATTTACAACTGAATGAGAGACATACATCTGTCTGTAGTAATAGCCTATGTTTAAGTAGATTAGGAAATTGCTACTATAATTAGAATTGGTATGCAGCTTTACAAGTACAATAGTTAGTCAATTTGTTTAGGAAGAGAATGATTGTAACTTATTATAATAAACGAATGGAAGTGCGACATGCCACGTCACAAAGTGCAAATAGGTGACAGATAGACGATATTGTGATGAGTGAATCAATCATGAGCGCATAATAAATAAGTAGCACAACAAAGTACTAATAATAATAAATGGGGAACATAACTGATTATGTATATTATAAAAATAGTCAATACATGAAATGTTTTAAATGTGAGTGTATCTAGTTCAAATATAAACGAAAAAACAAATGCTATAGTCATGAATACTTAAATGGGTAAGAGAAAGTACAAGTGAATATAATAGACATAGGTGACCGGACTGAGCTGGACAACGAAAGTGGGAGGAGAGTGGGAGGAATGGAGTAACGAGAATGCAATACTCACATCATCATATTAACGACTATCCGGGAGAAGAAAGAAAGGAATGACAGACTAAAATATTCGGGTAGTCAACAGTAGTAAACAAGAGCTTAGATATAAAAGAGTGTATAAGGTGACGACAATAATGTTAACGATTAATAACTGGTATGGACTATTTAAAGAGTAGTTTTAGAATGATGTATTAAGACTTAAGACGTGTGTGTGGTATAAATTGTAACTGTCGGTAAATAAATATGATAGGAAGTATTTGAAAGTATTATTATAATATTATGACTACATTATTATTATTTATGATTAAATATTACTAATCTGAGGTATGTATTATATAGTGAGATGGCATGACATGACATTGACAGACGTAGCTCATAGGGGAATTACCACTGACGACGAGTTGTGCCGTATGGACAGTGTGTCCAGCCTTGTTGGCCACCTTGCAACTGTAATTTCCAGAGTGGGAGGCGGTGATATTGGGAATGGTGAGGATGGTGGAGAAGGGAGGAAGGTAGCTGACATGGACACCACTGCCCACACCCTCAACCACTGTGGCCGTCACCACCACGTCAGTCTCGTCTTTTGCCCAGGTGTACTTGATCGGCTCATCCCCGTCAGTCGTAGAGCAAATCACTTGAGTCCGCATCCCCTCCATGAGACCCGAGTCGAAAAAGAACGGCGAAATCCGCGGAGGCACTACAAGTTGTCAACTCACTCACTTCACGTCCATTCGCATTTCCCACACACCGCCCTTACGCTAAACTCCTCTCTCCCACACGTCAACACACTACACTCCTACACTTCCTCCTTCTAAAATATCTAACACCTAAATACAAACACTCCTAAACACACTTCTCACACATTAAAGTACACAACTCATTTAAACTTCTCTTGGTCTCTCTCCCTCTGGTCTTTCAGTCTTTCCTTCACACTACTCAAAGTCACCTTCTTTCTCCCGAAACAACATTTCCGTCTCTCAATCCTACCCTCCTAACATAATTACGTCTAAGGTCTACTACCCGTATGTGTATAGTACTCAACTACACGAACAATAAAGTATAAATGGGTCAGGTGGCTAATTAGCCGCATTAAACATGTGAGAAATATTTGACACAGTAATATTGGATGTAGCTGTAGGTGAGTATTTAGTAGTAGTGACTGGCATATGGCGTGACGTGGCATGACATGACTGATTGAATTATATGACAGGTGGATGAATATGATTTTGATTATGATGGACGTGACATAATGGCATGGAATGAGTACCAATTAGTATGTAAGTTTATATACCTAAGACGCTCATTAGCATTCAAAGACATTGTTAAGTTAGTTAAGTTAGTCCACCCCCCAGGTAGACGTAGATTTGTGCTTGTACTAAATTTATGCAGTATATAAGTACATTGGTATTCGTAGCGTATTTAGTTAGTTAGTTAGTTTTGTCAGAGTATTATGATGATTGCGAGTTTATGAGAATAAGGTATATAGGGCATGATGAGAGTAAGAGTAATTGGATTGATCGGGTTCACTAAATTACATGCAGCAACTCTTAACATTTATAATTAGTAAGTAGGTACTGTATGTGAAATCAAAGTAGGACTGCTAATACATGATACATTTGTATTTAAAGTATTTGAATGTAGGAGAAGACTACTTCTCCTGCCCATGCCCTGTGTGCAACTGGCAAGGCACAGTTGTCCATTGTATAAGTAAGTAAGTTATTTTATACAGCAAGAGTGATGTAGAAGAATAAGAGTAGTATGGTAGACTAACTAGTATCATTTATTAGTAAGGCATGCTGTGTGGAAGTATAGTACTGTACTGTACTAGTAGTTTAAAGTACGAAAGAGAAAGTATAATACAAGTACAGAGTAAAATGAATGTTACTGGGAAGTGGGTTGGACTCATGTCAGTCGTTTACATGCAAAACTCATACGTATTTCAAAGTCAAGTGTGTGCAAGCAGGTTGAACTTGTCGATTAACATTACACGTAACTGGAACTGTAATAAAATGCAGCCAACTCCAACTCTCAAGATTCTTTTCCATTTTTTGGGAATCGTGAGAGAAATATTGTTGTGGCTGGAGGATGGAAATGATTTATGTCATAAAAATGAATTAGTGAGTGGTTGGCGAGAATAATGTGGCTATTGGTCGAGTAGCTAATGTAATGTGAAGCGACAAGGCACGAACAGAGTATAAGAATGTGTCCAAAGAACGTATTCCCTTTGGATGGTGGTGGCATGACTGGAGAAATGAACGGAAGAGTACAGAGAGTACAGAGAATACGAAAGTGAAATAAAGTAAAGTAGAATAGGAAGTGAGTGTAAACAACGAGAAAAGTTGAGAGAGATATGAATAAGAAAGACAAGGTATTGAGTCTATGACGACTAGTAGACGATTTAGCAATGAAATGACATGAATGATTGAATTGAATGAGTGAAAGTGATTTCTGGGGAATGTTACCATTCACAAGAAGTTGAGATGTGTATGTTGCTGTTGCGGCGTTGTTGCGTGCTTGGCATGTGTAATTGCCACTGTGCCCAGACTCTAAGCTCGGAATACTCAGAGAACTGGTGAAATGGTCCATGTGACGAATAGACATCTTCAACCCGTGTATGAGTGTGTTGATGTTGTTATTTGGGTTCGGGTTGATGTTGTTGTTGTTGTTGTTGATATGTTGTAGCTGTTGATGATGATTGTTGTTCTGGCTGTGGCTGTTGAGCGGAACCGTGTCTTTGAGCCATGTGATTGTAAGCGGTATATCTCCCTTTGAGTCCACAACAATCATCACCATTCTTAATACAATTCTTTCCACAATCATTTTATCTTTCCTGCTCGACATATCACTCTAACCACTACAGCTATAGGTCAAACTGTATATACATATCACATTTTAAGTGACTTCTCATTGACTATCCATTATTCGAGAGGGAACTCATTTAAAAGGACAATACGGGCAGGGACGATGAGGGAATCAAAAGTAGGTATAGGTGCTTTGCATTTAGATTCAAACTGGGAACTATAAGGATTCAATTATTGTCATTTTTGTGTACTAAGTATATGTAGTAATAAGTAGTATAAGTGGTAGTGGGTTTGAAAATGTTGGATATTATTTTAGTGAGTATTTATGTACCTTCACAACGACACACTGAATACTCGCTCTCTCACCCACATGCAGGTCCGTTGCAAATGAAAATGGTGTGATTTTAGGTGGCACTGTGAAGAACAGATTAGTGACATTGTCATCCTCATCTTAACACTAACACAACATCTTTTAGTTTTCATGTTTCAGTTTACCTAATATTTACTACACATCAATAAATAGTCTTTTCTTTTAACTGCTTTCTAGCTTTTTATACAACTGTATCAAGTAACAAAATTTTAAAAACTCAATTACTCATTCGTTCAAATTATACTTATTCATTCTTGTTTCGATTTATAAATGTAAATGACCAGGGAGACCAAATTAGTTTATTAATGCTTCCTTCCAGCATCAGACAACATTAAAACTCTTCACATATATTCTTCTGATATACAGTTTTCGTATCTGCACAAAAGTCTACTTTGAACTGAAAGATATCTGTTTGAACAGCCTAGGTAGTAACACGACTTTAATTCTGCGTTAGAGAGGAAGAATAACTGTTCTAGTTCTGGAAGTGCTAAGACGTAGTACACGTGTAAGTTGTGCTTACACGATATTTATAAATACTTGAAGATGGCTATGGCTATACCTAGAGAGATCTGTGGAGTAAAAGGCTTTCGCTTGCTTTGGCCTACTTTCTTTTCTGGCTAATAATTTTAGAGACACAAGTTATAGGATTATTATTATGACCTATACATGGTTGTATGTATATGATGGAAATAAATTGTGAATGACAAGGAGGAGACAAAGAGATGGATGCACTTACCCATTACACGCACGTTCACCGACCGCTGCGAAGTAAGACCCTGTTTGCTCTCGGCGAGGCAGGTGTAAGTGCCCGCGTCAGGACGCTCCACTGGCTCCACGCTCAATGTTCCGTTACTCGACACGCTCTGACGGTCACTCATCGGCAACTTTAACCCATCTGTAATAAAAACAACAAAAATGTATCCTTCTTCTTCACCCACTTCCCACTTACACCACACTGCTCCACATTCACTCACACAACACTTCCTCCTTTCCAATCCTCTTTCCCTCCTTCCACAACAAAACAGCACAACTTTTTCGAAGTAGCTACTCTGCAATTCACACCTATAAAATCTTAGGAGTCGTAGGTAGTAAAATCATAAAAGTAAACCCCTCTTGTGGCCATATCCATCTGTAGACGCTCGAAACTCTTTTACACTTGAATAATCACAACATCTCTACATAGGAAATGTAATTTCCCATGGTGTGCTACACTTTCTCATACTGTCAGTATCCCACACATGCAAAAAGAAATGTCAATAATTCACTGAAATTATTTCACCTCTTTCCCAAACGATTATTTCCACTGGGTAGCCTCCAACGGGGCATTTGATTGTCAATCGCTGTCCGGATGTTGCTAGAATGTCAGGCATGGGTCTCACGTAAGGCTGTCCTGTCATTGACAAAAAACAATCAATGCCTAATTAACAATTTGTGAGACAAAATAATTGGTGTAAAATCCAAAATCATTCAACATACAGTCACTTTAGTATACAAAAACAACCTACAAAATATTATAGCCAGTTGTTTTTTAGATAAAAATGTACAACTATCACATGTAAGCATTTTCACATTTCTACGAAGACTTGTACTTGTACAGGATCAAAATACGAGTTGTATAATTGCATGGTTTTAGTAACATCCTAGTTCAGGGAACTAGGAACGAAAATAGTAGCCTAGGAGGGGGCATTCATTTAAGAAGTTATTACCGTATACGTTAAGCCTTGCCGCATGCGATGTTCTGCCTGCCCGATTTTCGAAAGAGCACTCGTATTCTCCTCCGTCCTCGACACGCACCGAGGTGATATTGACATGACTAATGACATCTCCGTACACGTTTGCATATTGTCCCATCAGAAACCTGTACAGGGGGAGAACATATAAATGTGTTGTTTACATCAACTGCACTTTCAAGTGAGTCGCCTGAATGTGACACAGCAATAACTCGAATAGGACATGACATGAAATAACGGGGAATGCAAAAATATAGAATTCTCCAATGCTTAGCTGAAAGCAGCATTAGTTGTAGACAGAGAAAGAGAGCGTGGAGAAATGGATTGCAAATACACATACATACATGTGCTACAACACTAACAGTCATCATGTCAGATATCATGATAACCATCATGGCATCATAACACAGGCCGCGTGCTAATGGAATCCAGATATTGCTTTTTACGATGACTATTACTACGAGCACCGAAATTGAGTTGTGCACATCTATTATTTAGCCTGGGAGACTTGTGTGGTGTAATAGGTAGCAAGTAATAGGTTGGAGCTTAAATATTGCTACATGATCATAAGTTGTTAAATAGGGATACGGTGAACTGCTATTTATTTCAAGACTAAATTCATTCGCGGAAGTATTCATTTAGGAGGAAGCGTGCAGAATGAGAATATCTATTGAATGTAATCCATTCCTCTTCCCCCCTCCCCCTCCAGCTCCCCCTCTTTCTTTTCACTCCTGGACACATTTGATCATGTCATTTGCACAAACAAGGCTGAGTCATGTCACGCTACGCACGTAACCAACACAGTGTAATCCTATCTAATCCAACAACAGACTCTCTTAAATTCAAACTCCATACAGTGCACACACACTCTTGTGTTCATGTTGTGTGTTGGCATTTTGCATGGACTCTGCCTTCCTTCGTTCTCCGTCCTAGTCCTAACTCCTCCATGCATATTATCCAGCAAACCTCTTGCTCCACTCAAATTCTGCCAGTCTTGTGTGTTGGAATCTACACAGGTCCTTAATACTACAAACAAACATAATGCGATGTATGTATTGAGATCTCCCCTTCTTTTTAGCTGTACTGCTTATTATGAGTTGGCTACACAGCTACAGGCTACAACAGCCATTCTCTCTCTCAGTTTTACATAGGACTAATGTTCCTTTTCAAAGTTTTTCATGCTTGCTGGCAATCCAATTAAATTCACATCACACTCGCTCCTGATATGTCTACTATGCAAGCACTTACCTTCCACTTAAGTTTTGCATGGCAGCATTGCATTGGCAGCTAAGCTTTACATTATATTTCTAAGGCAGGTACTCCTCTGTTTGTGGAACAGTCAGTCGTGTTTCACACAGAACGACTGCCGTGTGATGCGAAGTAGTAATACGTACACACACATTCTACTAATTCCTGAGTAGCACTAAGCTCTTGAATTATGTTGTAATATTTTACAAAGAACACACTGCTAATGTTTAATGTATGCCAAAGCTAATCCTTTGCTTGTAAATACAATATTTACTTAACAGATTATTTTTAACGCTATGAATTACTGTCGAGTTCCGTGGTTTTTGTTTGCTTACTTGGATTTACTTATTATGTAGAGAGTATATGTATACAGATCTGTATTGGGCTGTGCCCATGTACTCAAATTGCAAAATGAAGTTGCAAATGTGATGTGAGTTTGTTAAATTCGTGTAGTTCGTAAGTAAAGTAACGTTTCCTTTTCTAAATAGGTAAATAAATGATTTGTACATATGTTTTACTCCATTTCTCGCTAAGTGTTTTTCTCCGTATGTATTTGCAGTATGTTGTAGGTAAACGTATGCGTATTATTGCGTACCTATCACTTTGAGGAAGAGGGAATCCATCCAATAACCATGAAACTTGAGGTGTCGGATTGCCAGTCGCACTACATTTCAAAGAAATGGCTGGTCCAGGCTGAAGTGTTTGTTCGATGAAACGGTAAATAAATTGAGGGTAGGCATCTGTGCACACAAAACAAACATCTCAATGAGTTTAGCATTACAGGCAACACAACTTCATCTCCTAACTACTACCTAATACAAATTGCTTAACTTTCAGTTCACACATCCAACAAACTCCTGCCACACGTGTTCCAAACTCTTAATATGTTCTCACTATTTATAATTTAATCATTCTTGACACTCCTAATAGTCAAGTGCCTAGGCCTACACACATTAACTTATACATTTACATGTTTACGTACATTACAGTCCCACTAAGATAATAAAATAAATGCATTGTGTAACATTATCTGACAATACAATAATCTTTGACTTGCTTTCTCCACACCCACCCCGGCTAGGGTTGCATGCTTCTTCTTCATTGTACTTACTTATTCAGTATAACAGGAAAAATATGTACACCTACTTTATACATTAGGTTCTATGTGTAATGTAATAATATTACGGTCTGTATACGAGTACACAATGGAATGAAAGCATCAATTTCCAAGAGACATAAACACAAGAAAAAGATAAGCGAGTGACGTTGGTTTATGTTGTGCTATGATGGCCACTAAGACATTAACACCCAATTCCACTTTTCTCTTGTTTCGTCCGTAAACACAAAACTACGGAGGCACAAGCAATAAAACCCTGAAAAACACATATCCATATTACCATGCTATACTCATTCCGTCTCCTCCATCCATTCAGGACGGTTCATGTGGTTTATTTGTAGAATAATAATATTACTACGACGTAACAACTAACGACCACCGACATCATTTCATACTCGCCATCCTCCTCCTGCCTTGTCTTGATTAAGTTATATAAAGCATAGCGTTTACATTGAAAACTCCACGGAGAAGCACTACATACACCCTGAAGATTGTAGTAATATTCCCGTCTATCCCGTAACTTTAATGCTGTAGCACAGGCAAGAGGAAATAACTGAAGGTATGACCTGCGTTTTCATTTTATTCCTCCATAATATCCAATAGCCATTAAAAACAAGATGCGCCCACTAACTCATGAAGTGTACAAAAGTGTAGTTCACTGCGGTGTATACTCCCACTACACCTATTACGGCGATACCATCTCCAGCATTTA
The DNA here is from genome assembly GCA_034694085.1 of Pogonognathellus longicornis. Lineage (NCBI taxonomy): Eukaryota > Metazoa > Arthropoda > Collembola > Entomobryomorpha > Tomoceridae > Pogonognathellus > Pogonognathellus longicornis. The sequence goes on along the minus strand of JAQFYB010005002.1, from coordinate 5,700 downwards.
TGATCCTTTCACCACCTAAGTATTCTACTATTTGTGTGAGCTGCACAAATGCTACCCGCAACGGTTGGCGCACGAGTGAGCATCTTAAACATTCGAAACAAAGAATATTGCACAGCCTTTCTCGTACATCATAACATAACACACGATAATAAAAGACTTTCTTTCGGGGTATTTGCTGAGAAATATTTCCCACTTGACCTGAATTGGAAGTCTGTCTGTTGCAGCGAGAGTCTGAGGGAATTTTGGACAAATACAAACAAACTGACTGTGAACTCGAATGTTGATGTTGTTCTTCAATTAAATGCGACTAATAAGTAAAAGTCAAGTGGGCAAGTCTGGCTGTCCCATATTTTAAGAGGAAGCATGATGAGACTGGAAAAGATATATGGACCTCATCAGTTCATTTGAGATCAAGTGAGCGAGTGGCACAGCAGAAGGTTGGTTTTTTAACCTGTCCAGGGAATGCATACGAGGAAGGATATCTGTCACGTTCAACCAGGCCATGCCCTTCCTCCATTTGCACACGACACTCCACCTTTACTTTACTTTCGTCTAACTTTGTCCAGCCGATCAAGTCAACAGCGGACGGGAGGTCAGAGAAGGATTGCTTACAGAAAAGACTCTCTCTCTCTACCACATTAGCTGTGCTACAAGCTATAATGCCACTCTGTGGATAAGCCGAGGCAGTAGTTGGGTAATTCTTTGTAAAATGAATTGAGCCACGTAGGGGAATTTGTTGAGAACGGTCTAAAACAAGAAGGAAACCTTTACATCAACTAATATGTGCTCTGTCCAGCATAGCAAACAAAATAAAGATCCTTTTGGGTTGCTGCTGGTATGGTGGTGAGGCAGAGAACAGTTCCTATTTGTACTACCATGGAGAAGACAGAAATTTACAGAGCTTCTAATGACAGTCGAGCAATCCTATGAGAGAACAATCTCGAATCCTGTAAATCCGTCAAGACACATGGTCTTCCTCCTCTCCAGCTCTTTCCAGCACTCTCCCTCTCTCCTCCTTTCTTCTCCATGCCACATAATACACCACCATACCAGCACAAAGACCTTTCCACACACTCCTTTTCTAAAGTCCACTCCATGTATGTGCCATGCCACCAAAATAAACACAGGAGCACGACGGACACACAACACATACTAACGTACACAGAATTCTGTCTCAGAGACTTACATACAACCCGATAGATATAGCCAGGCTTTTGAGTGTATAAGAATGAATGTGGAAATGTTATTTGGTATATTGTATCTGTATATAAGCTCAAACTCCTTAGAAGGCAATCAGAATCAGAAAAGCGAGCCTGCCAAGTTAACTAAAGTACATTTATACGTGGTAGGTCTAAATGTGTGTCTAGTGGACGGAGTAGTGTATAGAGAAGTAGTAGTAAAAGAAAAGCTGGTGGAAACCCAAAGGAATTACGGAGAAACAAAAAGTCTAGTTAGTTATCAAGATCTACCTTGAGTTTAGTTGTCGGGACTTTCTTTACTTTGACTTGGCTTACCTTTTCCACCATTATTATACCATCTTCCAGTTTCACTGCCAGCGCAGTCTAATATCGAAATACCAACTTTCCCTCTATCTCTCTGTGTGTTCGAACGTGCAGTGTACACCAAGATAGAGTGGTTATACTTAGATATAGCCGACTGCAAGTTGTATTAGGACTAGGAATGGAAAACGAAACTACATATTGGCATTAGTTTTAGGATAGACAGAGACATAGTTTATACTCTCGTGAGTACTATTCAGGAGCAAAGAAAGAAAAGAACGGAGAGTTACAAATTGTAGTTGGGTGTTACGTTACGGCACAGCTTTATTTTATGGAGAGAAAAAGAATGGAAGAAAACCTTGCGATTCTTAGAAGCTAAAAACTACTACACCATTAGCCAATACAATACCTATATACCCACTAGTATTCACCACCATTCCTACACTACCAAACTACCCGAGTTTTATACATAGTACACATACATCTACACACTATGCTGTTCTAATATAAGATTTGTCTTGTACAAAAGTGCCAAATACTCTTTTCGGGCATTTCATGTGTACTAATAGCATGAGTGTGTCTACCTCCTGCACCTTGTCAGCATTCCTGGGCTAAAACTCCATTTCTGCTTATTTTAGCCTTAGTGGTCTCTTGTTTGAGCTGATATGGTTGGACATGCAGTTCTGTGTGTACTGCCACCATTCTCCTCAACTGCCTCAATCCAAGTCACTGCGGAGAGTTGCACTTGGATTCCTTCTGAACAGCCTACCTATTACAACCTAACACTCCCAGTCCTTAACTAGTATCTGTATATCTACCTACACAAAAGTACATATACTTTGAGAGCCTTATTCTATGAGCTACTGCAACTACCTTGCCTGTGTCTGTATCCACCACAGTGAAAATTGAGATTGAGTATCGTGTCTAGTCAGAGAATGCGAATGCCAGTTGATGGCCATTCCTTTCCTTCGTTTCACTAACTAAGGCAAAGAGATTTCCTTCTCTATTTTTTCATGCACATACACGTGCACTTTATATATACAGCCTAAATGCACTTGCTGAGTTATACACAAGCATAAAAGAATAATATCTTGTATAAAACTTACATAGAACAGGTATATACTACATACATCCTTGTGTGTATATATCATTTGGTACACTTTTAGCTTAGTGATGGACTGACGAGTTATGTGGACGGAGGGAAAGTAAAGTACACGAAAGGACTTTGTACTTTTGTAGACTCTGAAGTGAACCTGTTTGGCTGTACTGTTTGATTGGTCGTGATTACGCTTCAATTTAATCCTTTCATCTGTTCTGTGAAATGAGAGAGGTTTGATGTCGACTCTCCTCTGAGCTCTACCTATTCACCTTCCCCCACCATTACCTTCAACCATAAACATTCCCCTCAGTCTCTATCACAACTCTCTACACACAACTCTCAGACTCCTACACACACGTGCACAAAAACACTCCAGTCTCCAGTCACAGCCAACAGCTTCACCTTCAACCCATTCACTCTCGTGTCACTTTTGATATAGCCACTTCTTCATCCGTCAAGTCCACTCTCATTCCATACTGCAAAGACACTTTTCAGTGTTTACCAATTACTTCCTCCGTTTCATGACTCGCAGGTTGCAAACAATAATACTCTGACTTTATCCTCCATCATTAATTCCCAATTCCAATAAACACAACCCACTCTTTTTTCTGCTATTACCCACTCGTTCCTTGACTTTAGTACTCCGCTTTTTATTCTCGTTTTACGAGTAATACTCATTGTCAGCAACTGCTAGTAATTCAACAGCACTTTTGCATAAAACAAAATTGCCTTTAGTATTTTCTTGCCTTATGGATTTTATGTATGTTCGGAAATAATATAATGAGGACGAATTATGCAGAAAACTTGTGGAACTTTGACTAGGTATTTTGCATACAACCTTTACATACGTAAAGGTACTTATTTGAGGGAAAGCATAATATGATGATATTTATTGGATGTAGCTATAGGCACTTGAGTTTTGTTGAATGTTGTTTTAATGCAAAGGTAGACAGACTCATGAGAAAGTTATACGAGTGCAGCTGAACTTACATGAAAAGTCAATATAACAAGATCGTGGAGCTTTAACTCTATTTGAAGTGTAGTATTGGAGTGGTAGTGGCAGTGCAGACATGTCTGCCGATCTAAAACACAAGCTGCTACTTATCTAACGAACCTTTCTTCCCGAAAGTTGTTATTTGAGGAAGTGAAGAAGCAGGGCTTTCTTGCAATGCACTTCTAGTTTTCCACTAGTTAAGTATGTACAGTGAGCAGTGTAGACTTTAGGCGTACATGTTACATTAGTCTGTCTGTCAGTTCTCCTGTCTTAACAAATACAGCCCTACACACAAACAGACAGCCCAATAGTCCAACTTCTTTATTCCTTGGCTACTTTCTCTACCAGTTCAACAAAGCTACAAATATATTATACACATTCTCTCTTAAGTAAATGCAACACTATAGTTCCAGGATAATAATAGCTCACTCCGTGTAGTAGAAGAGTCTTCAGCTGTTTTTTCAAGGCTCTTCTATACAACTAGTACACACTATGCTTAATCTTGAACTAACCTTTAGGACACTGTGCAGCCAAGTATAGAACAATGTTTAAATTCTGAGTAACTTTACAAGTCCCAGAGACGTTCGACTTCCTTACGCTGACGGGTTCACAAGATTTTTCAGTAGGAGATTTGTATCAGGGAACAATGGGAGAGTACGCCATAGAAACGATGTTTAGTCTCCACTCAAATCTTTCCATTCCTCTCTTTGCCTTGCATTGAATTTTGTCTAGCAAGTAGCTCTGTGAAACATTTCCCCTTTAGCTCAATGTGCAGTGCACGGGTGTAAGTTCTCTTGTTGAGTCGAATACACTGCACCATTCCCATCAAAACATCTCAAGAGAAGAAAAAACTAAATCCTTTCGTTCCTCTCCCTCTCTCCGCTTTCATCTCATCTTCTCTTTACTAATCTTATTTCCACACAGCATTATTTTTCCAACAGACTTTCCCTCCGAGTGTATACCAAGCCTGTGTCTCACGTCAAAGCAACACCACATACATAGCAGGAGGAACACACCCACATAGATAGACTGAATACTCAATGATACACAACTAGCCCTCCTGTATCACAAGTACACAGTACACCGTATATGGATCACCCATACATACAAGTAAGTCTTTTAGTGCACACTTTCTCAGAACTTCAACTAAAGAGTTGCACAAGAAGAGAAACAAGATATTTACTCAACCAACACATGCAGATTGTACCCGGAGAGAGTCACAATTCAAACAACAACTATTTTTATACTAAAGAGGAAAAAGACTACGTATTCACTAAAGCTACTTGTATTCAACGATAAAACATATCAACGGAGGTGGAAAGTTGATGTATATGTAATTAAATATACGTAAGCGAGATTTTGGCAACCTCATCGCAGTGAATGAATGAATCACTTTTGTTAACATTTAGAAAAGGCATTACTTAACACAAAAGGTCGTCATACAAAAATTCAAATTATGTTTCAAGTACATTTTTTGTGCTCAGGCACAGTAAAGCGAAACGTTTTAAGTAAGAATAACAATAAACCATTGTAATAGCAAGGACTAGGTAACAATCATCGTATAGGCTTAGTAAATTAGAGATAGTTAAATGTAAGAACGTAACGTGTCTCTGCCACGTGACGTTACCTATCTATCCTCTAGCCCTGAGAGGTCTCCTTTGTCATCGTCCTTCTTTCACCAGAAATCATTTAGATCTTTTATCGTTTAGATTCATTATATTGTTGCACCTGACTGAGCATGTAGTCAAGATGTCGAAGATCACCCAAAATTTGATGGTTGAACCCCATCTTTGAATTTTTACTTGACTTATGGCCCCATTAGTACCTAGGTAGGCACTTTAAATTAGATTATTAGTGTACATTGAATGATTTAAGTATCGGGGTTAATTATAGCTTGCGTATGATCAAGATGAAGGCAGTACATTTCCTTCGTAATTTCAAGGTTTTGAAATCAATGCCATTTTGCAGTGATTCGACCTTAAGAAAATAAACACGAACTTGAACCCGTAATCTCTAACAGTTCAGGAGTTACTAATTATATTTTGGACCAACAGGCAGTTCACTATTTCCACATATTTTATCATGTAACGATTCTAAATCAATTCCAA
>JAQFYB010005001.1:0-14930 GCA_034694085.1 Pogonognathellus longicornis | reverse complement strand
ATAAATGTAGTCATAAGGAATGCTTGAAAGTAAATCAATCAAAAACCAAGTCCTAATGTAGTGCCTACATTTTGAGAAAAAAATTATTTACAGTTAAAACAATGAATTTGAAATACTCATAAAGTAAACTCTAAGCTTCAAAAAGTTTGGTACCTTGCGACTAGACAGTAATCCAGAATCACTTTATCACTTTTCTTGTCAAGATATCCTGTCCGTAGATTCACGACAATGTCAAGAAAGAAAATAATGCTTGCTATACCTTGAGCTAAAATGTTATTATATTCATGCTGAGTTTCTTTGTAGAAAGTGACGAGAATAGGCTGCCCAACTAAGGTAAATATTAAAAGACAGATGACCAGGATGTCCCAGTACCATCTGTAGTATAATCAGAATAATAAAAATAAATTACAATTTTTATTTGTTAGTTGTGGTTTATGTGTATGCAAGCATGACATTACATGAAAACACTATTGGGATGAATAATCCACGGGAATGAAGATAACTGCCGGGCACGTTCTTGATAAACCCCGTATTTACTTCTAAAGCTGGGTCCATGAATTCGAACATTCGTTGACACTAAGAAAATTTTTCGAAGATGCTTTGCAAATTCACATTTGAAAAAACAATCAAAAAATTGATCTGGTGCTAGTATTTCATCTTTGTTTGCTGTCTTTAATTTCAGTTTATTCTCTTCATCTGCTTCCTGATCTCCAATAAGTGTCGATTTTGACGATTCATTAGATCTTGTAGGTTTCTGTAAAGAAAATGAAATCAGGTATGCTAATTAATCTTCGATTTTAATTTTCGCATTGTATTCGTTACTTTGATATTGAAACAGTGTTAAAGCAGTGTACGCACTTCAGCAAAATCTGTAATAGGATTAAGTTCTTCTCCGTCAATGTATCCTTCATCTCTAAACAATTCGTGTTGGTTGAATTCATCATTATCTAACAAACAACAACTACAAGTTTATTTTCTAAAACATACAATACCTCAGCTATAAATTATAAGAAACTGACTTACCCATTCTATATTTTTGTAATTAAGTGAGAATCTGAGTTCTGAGTGCCAAAAATAATATTTACATGAAAAGCTGGAAAATGTGTACAATTTAATAAAAATATTTCAATACTTTGCTAGATACAAGTAAGACCTTGGTAAGATCTTACAAAAGGTATTTTTTGTATGGACAATTTTAATTTATTTTGTCGAAGTTTTTTTTCTCAAAGAGAATTACTATAGAAATATTCTATAGAAATGGATAGAAATGTTTCTTCAGTTCCTACGCTTCAGTAAAAAGGATTTTTTCATATCGCATACGCTACATTTCATTTCTCAAGAATACAGAGAAAGTGAATTGACATTCAATCTAGGATTTTGCAACTTTTTCATTTGAATTTTTAAATTATTGGCAAAACTATATCCCAGTAACCCAAACGTTTCCTACAAAGACATCCCAGTCTTTAAATATACTTTCGGGTATAACATAAATGCCGGTTCGATCTGGTTCCCGAAATTCTAAAAGTTTTGTATTATGCATATTATTACACACCATAACATTGCATTATGCTGTACATACATTTTTCTTAGCTCACATAGACTGTGTGTCACTCACATAGACTATGTTTGTATTCTCAATCTATTTCCTACAAACAGCAATTTTGTGGTATTTTGTTCTCGTTTATTCACCAAACTCGCCATTCGCCACCAATTCTTGGTAAAGAATGAACAAACGGTTGCGTCCTCGTCTTATTTGACGCAATGTTGGCTTAAATTTATGTAAATATACATACTACACAAGAAATTGTAAATAAACAAGTTTTGTTAGCATTTGTCACCCATTTCTTGCCCACAATTTTACATGCTGTTTTTGTAACCTCAAAATTAATATACCTACCTAAGTTTCTGTAAACGTCAAATAAGGAAAGTATTAATTAATGTATGCATACAATTCATAGGTAAGGAAAGGATTAACGAAATCAACTTGCTACTTATTATCTGATCTGACTGTTATTGGGGTTACTACATGTCATAGATCAAAATAGTAATTTTTTGTTTATTTAATGTAGGTATGTATATCAGTATACAATAATGTGCATTTATTCTACATGGAAGCTATAGTGTATAGTGTCAATAAAATATTAAGAGCAAAATACGGTCATTCATCGCCAATTAAATTGATATTTTCCTTATCTGTTATATTATTTGCATCTGAAAATTAGCATTATCGTTAATATCGTTTACTCATCTTTAACTAGCAAAGAACTACAAAATCGTATTAAGTTCAAATAGGTACATTTATAGCAAAAAATAAATATAAATTATTAATCAATTGCTTATAATATTATAGTATAGGTACGATTATAAATCGAGTTTTAGTTTATTCAACTCGTCAGCTTGCCAGAAATCAATAATTTAATTTTCCAAAAACCTTAATTTCAAAATGACTGTAACGAGAAAAATGTGCAAAGTTGTTGGAGCTCTAACTGCGGTAAATTGTACTTTTTTTCTGTCCATTTCTAACTTTATTTTATTTATGCTAATAATTAATCTCTTTATTACTAAATTTTGAACGCTAAGACATAAGAGAAAGTAATAGTACATATAAGTAATAACATAATTTATTTTTGTTCATATTAGTGCAGTCAGTACAGTAATTTCAAAACTTACTTATTATATAAAAACATAATTTGAAATGCCTGTCACAAAATAATAGTATGTATGGGATACCATAAATATATGTCTGCCACTTTTTATACAAAATGTCTAACATTAAAATTCAAATATCTTTTATAGAAATTCAAGGGCGTACCCAGGATGCTAATATGGGGATGATATAGAGAAAATCTATGTATTTTATACAAAATATGTATTTAATATTTTGTAAAGAAAGATATTAAAAATATCTAGTATGGAAAACAAAAATTGTTGGGAAAATGTTGGGTTGTACCCTGTGCTCAATCTTCAATCTCAATATGCCCTTGAATGTTTCCAAGTTTCCATATTATGAGTAAAAATGTTATGTAAAAGTTTGTAAAGTATCTTTGATCTTTGAAAAGTAGTTTTCAATAGCAATATCATGTATTTACCAATAAATTTGTGTGTACACTATTATAGTTTCTTGGGCTTACTGTCGTGATCATATCTGCAATATACCTGGACAAATGTTTGGAACTCCATAAATTGTACGTTCCAACAGAACATTTACAAACAGGAATCGCTGTAAAGAACTACCGAGTACTGATAACTGTCGCAATGGTCGGACTGTTTGGGGGAGTAGCGCAGTGCTTAATGGGCCTCACAATGTACTGGGGAATTGATACAAAGGTATTTATTTTTTCACTTAACAAATAAGACAAAATATTTAAATTCACTATTCAGATAAACCCCTAATTGAAAAACTAGTAACATTTAGTTTTTTATTGTTCCATAATACAGAAAGCCACCGGAAACAATACCAGAATATATTTATTTTGCACCGGACAAGCGCTGAACTTGATGCTTCTCGTTGTCTGTTTGGCGTTGGCTATATATTTCAAGTCCTATGAAGTGTCTCGAAGTCTGACTGAAAAGAAATTAAAGAAATTGTATCCTGAAGGAAATGAGCAAGTACCCGAAATTATTGGAGGAATTTATTGCATTGTAGTAGGAGTAGATTTGCCTATTGTGACAATCTGCTTGTTATTTTTTGGTTTAAAGTTAAAGAACGCTGAATACCACGGAATACATTAAAGCACAGTACTTTTATTTTTCAATTTTTTAACTACATGTCATAAAATCATGTGTTTACATTTATTTTTTAAAGTTCTATTCAGAGTAAACGACAAGTTTAAGCAATAACAATGTTAATTCACTTAATAACACAAATAATAATAATATTTTAGTTTTTAATTGCTTACAATGTCAGACATACTTACATGCATTTTCCTTTAATTTACGACATAACAATTATTATTAATATCATATAATTGCACGCTTAATTAAATACATATCTTCACTTAATTATTATTCAAAGATTCTTTGCAGTTAGAGTGTCAATATGGAATGTAAAGAATTTTTATCAGTTGCCACTATTTCACATGTTTCTCACTTTTAATTGAATTCCATATTGGAAAGTTGGAAAAAATAATTTTCAATTAGTCACACGCACGTGCGTTTTCCGTATATCAAAATGCTGGTTTATATTTCTTGACTTCGACCATGAGTTGGTGAATATTGACAAGATCCTGTCGCCCCATGAAATTGGGGAAGTAATCGCTTAAGATTTTCTGAAATCGATGATAATACTGAACCAAGAGTGTCAAAGCTTGTTGCAGCACTCCAGCACCAGTCCGAAAACTTGGAAACGAAGACATAACCTCTCTATTAACTGCATCTAAGGCTGACTTCCAAATGGCAGAGAAAGACGTAATGATGCTGGAAACACGGGCTATTATAAAAGTTACGACAATATTAATAAGGGTACAAAGTTTCATCAAATTCAAATAAATACGTAATGACTATTGTTAGGTGACCTACCTTCTTCTTTGGCAATTAATTGAGATTGTTCGGATTGAATGAGGTGTTCTGCTTCTTTTAAAAATTGGATTAAAACTCCAAAATGGGGTGACAATATTTCTTCAGCGTATTCTGATGTTTTAGTGGACAGCCCAGAACGTATTCTGTCAGTTTCCTTTGGTTCTTGTCCTTTTTCCTTTTTTAAATAAAAACCAGCAATAAATGATTAACATATTGTCAAATATTTTCACTACAAAGTACCACTGATAGTTTTCAGTTTGTATTTCACTTACCAAATGAACGGAAAGAATTAAGTCGTAGTTATTAATCAAAAAGACTAGCTGTTTGGACCTATCCTGAAAAGCACTAGCCATTCGAATCAAGTTCTGATCCATCTCTTCTTGTAACCATTGTAATGATCGTCTAACTCTCTCTTGTGGAAATCCGGAATCAATCACAGCAAGGCCACTACTTAATTCAGCATATCTCCGGGTTATCTTAAAACAACAATTTCTTCCATTATATAAAGGCATTTTATTTTTTGAGCAAAGTTAATTTTAACTTCACTCAAATAAAGTTGGCAAAGAAGTTATTTACAGAAGCACTACTTACATAATGTGGCATCAAGTCCGTCGGCATTGTTTCACAATTTCTCAAAGAATAAGCATTTGCGGAGAGTGAACGGTCTAATGATGGCCAAAGATAATCCAATGACGTGCTGAAAAAATTATCTAAAGCTGGTACAGCTCGTTTATGAGTTACCATCTGTAATCTCAAAATTATGTGAGCGCAAAGAAGAATTCCAATTCCATCCCAACTAGACGAGGCTCCTTCTTCAACTACACACTGCAACGAGAGAAGTAAGTATATGAATCTATACTTCTGTTGGCATTCTTCATCTTTGGTTATAAAATAACTATTTACGTAAACTCATTTTACCAAGACATGATGCAGAGTTTTCCCCTTAACTACATGAAATAATTCCATAAGAGCATTTCCTTTTTGAAGAAAAAAGTCTCCAAGAAATAGATACTCTCGACAAGCGTTGTCCACAAGTGTAAAAATCAAGGAGCGAAAAAGTGCTTCATAAGGAAGAGGTGGGCCGTTCCACACGTGAGGAACGAGAGCTGGTGCTTCTAATTCAGTCAACAATTCAGCTCTCTTTCCTAGTGAAAACAATGGATTTTTTCCTTTAACTTCTTCGGGGGCAGCCAAAACGTGATCTTTCCCAGCAACTTCAGAACTTTGTTTTTTAGCTAATCTAGAAGCGTAGGTCTTAAAATATGAGAAATATATCTTGCTCATTGTATCAATGTATTCATCTCTCACTTCCTTTGCTACGTTTCTTTCGTTTCCAATTAGAAATTCGAAAAAGAATCTAAAGCAGAAAAAATGAATTGTAAAATTATGACCATATTTTAAAACTAGAGTTATTAAAATTACTTTCTGAAAACTTACTTGTGTTTAAGAAGTCCATTTTGGGGAATCTGGTAATTAGTTACTGGCTTTCTAAACTTATAGATCTGTGTGAGCAAATATTCCCTTACTTTTGCAGTAGCACGTATACTTAACTTTTGAATAACGTCGATAACATCTTTAGCAGCCCTGGTGTCCTTAGCAGTCTGAACAAACTGAGCTTTTTGGCCAAGAATTTTCAACTGCTCTATAAAAATAGGCTCCGTTGTGGGTGTTTCTAATATTGTTCTGTAAAAAAGTAAATAAAATTTAAAAAATTGTAAAATGTTTTTATTTTCAGCAATAGCATACTAATTACTACCAACTTTATTAGAATTTCAGGAACAACCATATCATCCACGAACTGAGATAATTCTCCGCGTACAGCCTGACGATTGCATAACTGGACACTCATATTGATAGACTGTTTTTGAAGAGTTTCTATTTCACTACTAAGTGACCCTAGTTCTCCCTGAAATCCCAACAGCATTTTTTCCATTGCAGCCAAAATTTTATCACATTCATCGATTTGGTTATGAAGGTTAGCAATATTTCCACTTTCCCGGATGTAATCTTTTATAGAATCATTTTCTGCCTGTATGTTTAAAAAAACGTAATATCATAATGAAACTCACTTTTGCTATGCACCATATGAACCATAATGTCATTGTATTGGAAAGGCAACCTTCAAGAATTATAAAATATTACCTCACGAAGCTCCTTCTCAATATTCTTAGAATATTCTCGCAGATCCCCGTGAGACTGTAAAGCTTCGCGTACAAGATGTTCTATTTCAGGGTCCACTTCCGCAAGAAAGTCGGCAGAATCCATTGTTTTTGCTGTGGCTCGTGGACTGCACTTTTCTAGTAAAAATTAATTATTTTGTTTCATTATATTTTACTCTATCACATTCAAAATTTATGTTATACATAAAATTATATATGTGGGTAAGACACAGCGTTTAATTATTTAGTAATCTACACTTTTGGATGCAGATTACCAGTAAACTAAACTTCAGTATTCAGTATGATAGATTGATCTAGTTCATTGTTTGGATTAGGAAGGTTTGTTCATCTGCCCTTCAGAAATTGCTTACCTTCGGAATTAAAGTTTCAGATTATTAAGGGTACAACCACTTATTTTCAGACTGTCACTATAAAAGTGTCAGCTTTGGAACAAAAACAATGTAATAAAACGCTGACAGCCAACAGCTGAAACTGAATGACAACTTCTGACTTGTTGCCAACTCAGCTGGAAGAAAACTTTCACTCTGCGGTTTTTATTCCTAGAAGACAGAGGAAATTTTGACGCTGCAACGGATCTGACACTTGTGCTCTAATTCCCTGATTTTTGTCATAAAGTCCTTAAGATCCGATTCGGGTTGAGACTTAAATACAACCAGCTGACAATAAAAATTACAATCTAAATCAAAATAATATTCTTACTTTTTTCTTAGGTCAGGGTTTCAAAGTTCCCGCATTTTGTGATCAGATTCATTGCGAAGTATTGGTCAATAATATTTCAGGGAATCTCATCAACATTCGGTTTATTTGATGTTTACTCTTTGTACAGCAACTGCAATGCGATGCAAACAATTTTGTTATAATTTTTTGCATTGCAAAGTCACAGTCAGTCCGACAGTAATTTCATTGTCAGCTGGTTAATTCTGGACATTCTGGAGTAATTTTGATCTTAAAGTTTATTTTTAATTGTTATACACTTGAATTATTTTACAGGTTTGAAAAAAGTTGACAGCTGTATGAAAGCTCTACAAAAATAGTGGCATTGCCATTTTATTTCTTGGTTTTGTCTGACAGGAACAGGACCCAACGCAAATATAAAAGATTTCACAATGAACGAAGTAAAAAATTATTTTATTAACTTTAAAATTTAATGGAGCATTGTATATTATTATGTGTGAATCTGTGAATGTTTCATATTATAAAGAATCTTATTTTTATGATGAAATTACTTATACAACTTATGTTTGACTAATTTGTAACACTAGGATGAAAATAATTCAAATAAGGATCTGGAGCTTACAATTGATAATTTGAGACTGGAACAGCTGAAATCGTATGTGAGTGAAGTAGAAAAAATTTTACCTTCCAGCATCGGGTTAAATAAGTCTGACGGAGATGGAAAAGACGCAAAATCTCTGAGCCTCTTAGCTTCTGTCTTTATTCTCACAAAACCAGCTACTCCAACTCCAGGAGGATTATTGGCTTCTAAATTAGAATCGGAGCTGCGTTTGCTGAAGAAGAAGAACTACTTAAACGATTTAAAATCCGAAATTGTAAATCTAGAAAGTAAAGAGCTTGAGTTGGATTCCCTTAAAGAAGATATCTGCCGAAACGTTGAAATGACTAAATCTGTACTTGAAGACCGAAGTGATAAAGGAAGCCCAATACAAATGGAAAGATCTGAGCATACATTGAAAAGCTATCAAATGGATTTAGCAGCAACACAAGTAAGGATAAAGTAAATAGCGTTTTTCGAAAGTAAAACTTCACAAGTCATAACATTTTTTACTTTATAGGACCAGTGTGACGTTTTGGTTAGTAAATCTCTGCCCACAATGGAAGAAATTGATAAAACATTATCGAAATTAGAATCGCTGCAAGAACAGCAAGACAACGTTTCTCAAAAGCTTGAAGTGTTTAACTCTGTCCCACTTGATATTAAGCAAGCTCAAACCCTTCTTACTGAACGTAAAGAATACTTAAGGTCACTTGAAGTTCAAATATCTTCGTCTTCCACTAATTTTTAAAACCGTGTATGTTCTTCACCGACATCTTCATTGCTGATCGGTATATTAACTAAATGTAAAAAGGTATTGTGAATGATAATACCTAGTTAATACGTTTAAGCAGCGAATTCCATAATCCATACTATTTATATGTAACTGTACAAACATTAGCTCAACTCTACATTATTTGTAGATTTAATATCGATAGTTTTATATTAATAATTAATAATGAATTGAAGCATGCCACAATTGGTGGACAGTCATGTAATTTCCAATTTCCTGATTGTAAGTAAGAAATGTATATTTATACTATACATTATATTGTGGTTATATTATATCAACTTACACCGAAGTTGATTTATTGTATTATAATAAAAACATTGGCTTTACATGCTTTGCAATGGGATACTATAAATTGTAAAATCTATCCCTTGTTTTTTAATTTTGGCGAGTGTATTTGCATATTCAGTATTATGTACGTTTTTAATTACGATTTCTTGCAATACCTTTTCTGTATATTATACACTATTGATACTACTATTATTTTATGATGTACATATTTTCATTATTTAATACACTTCCTTTACCATAATTGACAATGAATAGTCATTCTGTAAATAATAATAAAAGGAGCATCCATGTGTCACTAAATTGATATTGGCAGAATAATCTAGTAAATATAGGGTAATACAAGGAGTGTAAAGATTTCCCCACCCCGGAGGGTTTGCATAGTCTTTAATACACCTTGGGTAATAGGTATTGTCATAGGGTACTTTTAAATGCTAGGGTAGAAATCTTTCTCTTTTTAATCCTTCTTCGTAAAGTTGCTATACACTGTTGTTATAGCTTTACATTTGGTCTTTGAATGTTATGAAAATAAATAAAATGATGAAATGCTCTTTTGGCAAAAAACAAGCTTTCATCAGTTTCATTCTTCATCATACGTTTCTTATTGGTATAATTGGATTTAAAATTACTTCATCAAAATTACAAGTGACAGGAATTCTTGCAAAGATCCTTTACGGTAAAATTATTGTAACAAATAAACTCACAATGTCTGACAATACTAGAACTAGGGGAGATAAGCGTAAAAACCTAAACTGGGATTTGCTTCCTCCGAAACCAGTCAAAGAAAACATAGCTTTCTGTTTGTACAAAACGCATGTCGAAGGTCTACCCACAGAACATAATGACGATAATGTTGTAAGTAAATATGATATAAAAATAAATTTTTTAAAAGCATGGTCTTCACAACACTGACTTTACGTAAGGTATATTTACTAGTATTGGTTTTTGACACAATTTGTAGGCAGTCCAAATAAACATTGAAGATCAATGGAAAAATTTGCACAACCAGAACAAACACCCTTATATGACTTCTGCTGCAAGTCTCTATGCCCAACAAATCAGTGCATGGCAAGATAAAAAGCGTGAGCTTAAACGTCCTGCAGGTGCTTTTGCAATGTTCATGACGGATATGTGGACAGTACGTGTAAATAGACAGATTTTATCAAAATAAATTATTTTCAAACCCATCCCTGTAAGGCTTATCAGTGTACTAAATATATAAATGAACAGTTAAACAATGTATTTTTCAACAGGAAGAAAAATCCAAAGGTAGAAGGTTGATGCTTGGTGAAATATCCCGGAAGGCAAAATTGGCTTGGGCTCGAGCTTCCACAGCAAAAAAGTTGGAGTACAAAACCAAAGCTAAGGAAGCACTTATAAGATACAATGCATTCTACGAAGGCTTTCGTCAAGGAAGACGTGAAGGGATTCAAGATAACGGTCCTCCTAACCAAGATGACCCTGAAACAGTCAACGATGACTCCCAACCTTAATTTAACAGCTATATGTTAAGTTTAACCTTCAAATTGAAATAATCAGTTTTAAATAATTTCCAAAAGACTACATCTATAGTTCTTCTAACAGAAAAACAAAATTTCATGTGTATGAGCATACCATCATGTATTAAGCCGGGCAATAAAGATATGAAATCTAATAAACATATTTTTCAGTTTTATTCAAGATATATTGCAGAAATTATAATTATTTTGTTGCATTTTTCATGCATATTAAATTGGGTAATTACGTGGTGATCAAAATATAAAATTTAAGTTGGTTTAAAAGTGACTCCCAGACTCTGTACCAAAAATGACAGTATGTCCGAGTGTTCTTCGATCTAAAGAAAAAATGTAAATCACAAATTAACATTTTTAATGAGATAGGTACTTTTTTTCTCACAAGTGTTCTGAATGCCCTTAATTCAGTCTATTAATACTATTTGAACGTAACAAGATGTAAAAATGCACTCACAATTTTGGTTGTAGGCTTTCCAGCTCCATGTCCAGCTTTGGTTTCAATTCTTATCATTAAAGGATTGTGCTAGAAAAGTAACAAATTGCACAGTAATTGAAGTATGTCTGAGTCTGAGGTGAACAATCCTGTTAACGTATAAATCATTATTAATGTCAAAATACCTGTCGTGAATTTCTGCCAATTTTATTTTGAAGCTCTGCAATAAACTTGAAAGAATGAAGAGGAACGACGCGGTCGTCATGGTCTGCGGTTAGTAGCAAAACCGCTGGGTATTGAGCTTTCTCGTCTTCAGGCATATTAATATTATGTAGTGGTGAGAATTTATAGAGGTTTTCAAAATGTTCTTTCTCATCAGGACAACCATAGTCGGAACACCAAGCATACCCAATAGTGAACTTGTGAAATCGAAGCATATCCATCACCCTTGATAAAGAGTTCGACATTTATTTTAATTCAACTGAATCGGGTTATCAATATTAAAAATACACGAACGTAATTAAATGAATCATTACCCGACTTGAGCTATTCCAGCACCAAAAAGTTCTGGTCGCTGATTGATGCAAGCCCCAACCAGCAAACCACCGTTGGAACCACCTTGAATCACCAATTTTTTATTGTTCGTGTATCCATTTAGAATCAAATATTCTGCCGCAGCTTGAAAGTCATCGAATACATTTTGCTTGTTTAAGAGACGTCCAGCATTGTGCCACTTCTCACCATACTCACTAAGGAATATCATTTCGTTTTTAGAATTTATGGATTATATTTATCTTAATACTATTAACACTGATAAAAAGTCAATATACGTACCCTCCTCCACGAATATTTGGAATAGCTACAATGCCATCAAAATGTTGCATGAAAACAATTCGGGTAACCGAAAAAGTTGGTTGTATGCTAACATTAAAGCCACCGTACCCGTACAGTAAACAAGGATTTTGACCTTCCATTTTTAAATCCTAGGTATAAATATAGCACCATAAAAATCAATTTTCTGACAAATAAATTGTTGATATTTATTAATTCGTTTTGCATATTTTACCTTCTTATGCACAATGAACATTGGTATACTTGTGCCATCTTTGCTTGGATAAAATACTTGTTTAGTAATGAAATTTGACGAATCAAAACCCTCCAACTTGACTTCCCGAAATACCTACAGATAATGTTCCATACATAAAGAAATTAATTAAGCAATTAGCATATAATTATACTTTTTAAGGAAAGGAAACAAAAGAGAAAAAGTTAGAAGTGTTTCAAAACATTGAGTTTACCTTAGCCTCAAGAGACTTGTCGCTAAAATCAAGATGGAATATTTTTCCAGGCGTTAGAAATGAGGCAAACTGGAAGAACATTTCTGAGTGTTCTCGTTTACCATCAAACCCGTTAATAGTCCCCACATCTAAAGGAAAGTTCTTTATTAAAGAACCATCACTGAGTTTGTGCAACTGTAATGCACTTTTGACATCTTGTATGTAACACAGAACCAACTTATCCCTGCAAAACAATTAAAGTATTAAATAAAAAACTATTTGTTTCAGTTTAGATATTTATCAGTAATTAATGATTAATGACTTACTGGTTGACACAGGCAGCCCAGTCAAGCACGTTGTTTGGATGCTCGGCTATCAATGTAGTCCAGGAATTTTCTTCTAAATTATTCAAGTCAATACCCACTATGCGATAGTTAGGCGCATTTTTGTTTGTACGAAAATAGCAAACTGCTCCTTCATTTGTAACATACTGTAACAAGACATTTGTAACAAGATATTAGTGTCAATTAATGAGCAAAGTTTTAAAATAATTTTTGGACAAATAATTTAAAATGAATTTTTTTAAAGTGCTAACTTCAAAATCAGCTTCGAATTTTGTTACAACAGGCACTAAATCCAACTTCTGGCTTATTCCTGTCTTCAATGGTTCTACCAGGCTCGCGTAAAATACCAAATGGTCTCGGCAATCTTGTTGGGTGGTGATGAGTAAGTAATTGCCGCAATCTGACACTTCAGCTCCACTGGTCATACAACAAAAACGTTGTTTAATATCAACATTATTACTACTATTTTATATTGAAGTCACAAAAAAGTATTAATTTTTATACTTTAACACGCATATTGAATCGATAGGTTTTTCTATGAAACACATTGATCGTCTACCTTGCGCTAAGCATTCAAAACTCGCCACAGACGAGCCACGTTTTGTCTAAGTCTATTTTTTAAATATAAATCTTATTATCTTACATTCTCCATTTGGGATTTTCAAGAAACTCTGCAACCAGTACGTCTTCAGTTTGAGGGGTTCCAACTTTATGGTAGTATAGCTTTTGATTTTCATTAGAAGTTGTTTCACTGCCGTCAGTTTTTCCTTCTTGTTCAGGATATCGCTAAAATATTAAAAAATAATTTAAAGATTTTATACTTATTTGAACAAACTTGGGATGAACAATTGGGCAAAGAAAATAACTTACACCATAAAATATTCCCTGGTGGTCATGAGTCCAGGTGACGCTGGTAAACTTGACTTTTTCTAAGACATCTTTATATTCCTCCCCAGTAGCAACTTTTCTGAAATGTATCGTCATCCAGTCTGAACCGCTATCAGATAATCCATAGGCGAATATCTCTCCGTCTTTCGAAAACCTACTTGAGACAATAGCTCTAGTGCCATCCTCAGATAAGGTATTGGGGTCTAAGAAGACTCTAGGTTCGCCATCCAATGTGTCTTGAACATACATAACACTAAAAAACAGGTTTTATTTAAGCAATATCATAACAGTTAAAACTCAAAGACAAATAAAACTGTTAAATATTAATCAAAATCAAACCAAAATTAGATGCATACCTTTGGTTTTGTAACCCGGAATTTTTATAGAAGAAATATCTGTTTCCTCTCTTGTATGGACAGGAATACTTTGGAAAGTTCCAAAGTTCCGTTAATCTCACACGAATATCTTCCCTCACGGGACATTGCTCCAGGTAGGGTAGTGTCACTTTATTTTGGTCCTCCACGAACTTTTTCACATCCTCGGAGTCAGGATCTTCCAGCCACCGGTAAGGATCAACAATCTGTCATTAAAAAATTATATTAAAATGGGAAAATATATTAATTTGTAAAAATATTAAGCTGTACAAAATACTTCATTATTAACGAACCGACTCTCCGAAAGATTCTTCAACAACGTTTTCCCGTCGCACTTCAGGATACTGATGCTTTCCACCGGCCATATTGGAATTAATTGTTTTGATTTGAGACGAGGTTAACGAAGAAAATGAAACTTCCCTAGGTTTTAATTCAATACTGCTGAGCAAACACGAGATTGACAGATTCGCCTAAAATGAAAGTTAATAAACGTTATATTAGTTATTCTACTTCCCATAAAATGTACATGAAAGAGAAACAATTATAACAGATTCATCAGCTCGTACCCAAAAAATCCGTATACCTTAAATAATGAACTGAACCTCCAGACGACTAATTATTAATTTTTATACCACTTAAACTTAATATGTTTTGAGCCACAGTTGCAACTTTATGTACACTTAAATGATTTTCGTTTATTAGCATTAAAACTTTGAATTCATTGGATATTCAGTGGTGATATCACATTAGATGAATGCAGAAACAGAAAGTATGCAATCGACAAAGTTGGCAAAGAAAAAGTTAAATAGTAGTTACAACTCCCATTACATTTTAATATAGACTAGAAAACAAGTATTAAACTATTACTTTGAACTGATGTTACGGTAACACTATTGCACAGAAAATTTAATTAATAATACAACTTATACAACAATACAAAATAGATTTATATAAGCGTACAGTATACTGCGCCAGAGCTGGATCTTTAGGAAAACGACTTCCAGGATGGGTAGAGAGAAATGAATTTTTGGAGTTTAAAATCAACAATTTA
>JAQFYB010005000.1:0-14931 GCA_034694085.1 Pogonognathellus longicornis | reverse complement strand
AAATAGTTTCCTCAACGTAAAGAAATAAATCAACAGTCCACGTAGAATATTAATTACTTTTCATTTCATTAACAAATATTTGTGTCGTGATGTTCCACTCCGCGTAAAATATTACTTACTTCAATACAAATTATTACCGATATCAGTGGAAGTTGTATTAGATCACATCATCGATCGTCGATTTATGTATTGCAGTGTAAATACCTTTACTTATCAAATAGTTTCCTCAACGTAAAGAAATAAATCAA
Source organism: Pogonognathellus longicornis (assembly GCA_034694085.1). NCBI lineage: Eukaryota > Metazoa > Arthropoda > Collembola > Entomobryomorpha > Tomoceridae > Pogonognathellus > Pogonognathellus longicornis. Next base: position 14,683 of record JAQFYB010005000.1, on the reverse strand, counting down.
CAGTCCACGTAGAATATTAATTACTTTTCATTTCATTAACAAATGTTTGTGTCGTGATGTTCCTCTACGTGTAAAATATTACTTACTTTAATACTAATCATTACCGATATCAGTGGAAGTTGTATTAGATTAAATCATAAAGAAATAAAGGTAATCTATTTTTTTCTTCTTATTGTTGTACAGTTGTATTCATCGTAAATTGAATATTATTAACTGTCACTCCATTTATTTCCACTTCCCATTAAATGTAAAAATGTGTTGTTTTGTATAAAAATATAGTATAATGTTGATGTAAATAGTGTGTTGTTTTGTGATCTTATTTTAGATTTGACTGTATTGGAGAAAATAGTTCACCATCCATTTATCTAAGGAAATTAATCATCTAATTACATTTATTGATCATTTTGTATTGCATTGTGGAACAAAATCTGTGTTAGAATGCCAAAAAGCTTAGAACAAAAAAGGAAAGAAAACCGTGAGCGAATGGCTAACAAAAGATTGGATCCAGTTTATAGAGAATATGAACAAAAAGCTAATGCGGAACGTATGCAAAAGAAAAGAATGGAGCAAGATGAACTGTGTCGTGAAATTCGCAAAAAGGCAGATGCAGAACGTAAACGCAAAGCTATGAAGGATCCAATTCTTCTGGAGGCTCATCGAAAATCTGTTCCTGAGGCTCACAGAAAAAATAGACAAGATGTAATTTTACGTACCAATGAGAATGCAAGGGAAGCAAGGGCTCGTAGACTTGCAAGACAAGACCCTGTGATACGTACTCCAGAGAAGAAGAGAGATGTCACTGCTCGCAGTATTGCAAGGCAAGATCCAGTTGTGCAAACTCGAGAGAATGCAAGGGAAGCCACTGCTCGTAGACTTCAAAGACAAGATCCTGTGATGCGTACTCCTGAGAAGATAAGAGATGCATCTGCTCGTAGTACGGTGAGGCAAGATCTAGTTGTGCATACTCGAGAGAATGCAAGGGAAGCAACTGCACGTAGACTTGCAAGACAAGATCCAGTGATGCGTACTCCAGAGAAGATAAGAGATGCAATTGCTCGTAGTATTGTAAGACGAGATCCTGTGTTGCGCACTCCAGAAAAGAAAAGAGATGCAACTGCTCGTAGTATTGCACGACAAACTAATATAATAAGTAAATTGGAAAAAGAACGGAACGCAGAAAACAGAGGTCACCTACCTGGCAGCTGCCTGGTAAAACCTGGCATACTTTGTCTAACAACTGAACAACAGGATTCGGAAAAATTGAGAGAAAAGCAAACAAACAAAAAGACATGGACCAGGCGAGATTACGAGAAACTTCTTTTGAAATACAACGAAAAAATTAGACGTGCTCCAACATTTATATGTTCCTGTTGTGGTGGGTTGTTTTTCGAAGAATCAACTAAAATAATGTGCAAGCAAAAATTAATAATTCAAGGTTGTACGGATGAATATATCAACACCATTTTAAATGTTGAAAACAACAACATAGACTTTGCAGCACCTGTCAAAAAGCGGTAACCCAAAATAAAATTCCAAAGCTTTGCCTTACAAATGGGTTCAACTTTCCTATTATACCGCCTCAATTAAAATTAATTAAGAATAATTCTAAAATAAAGCCTTATCCCCAAAAAAAACACATTAAAATGTAAATTATTTTTCCTTTCAGGATTTATCACCCTTGGAAGAACGACTCGTAGCATTACGTCTACCTTTCATGCAAATAAGACTACTTGGAACTGAACGCCAGTCAATTTTGAAAGGGAATGTTGTGAATGTTGAAAATGATCTAGACGTTTGTGCAGAAGTTCTTCCGAGAAAATTTAATGAATCATCTACAATACAAGTACAACTAATGAGACAAATGAAGAATAAATCACCATACATGTACGAAACCATACGACCTCACTCTGTTTACCTAGCAGCAAAATATCTCGTAAATTCTGAATTATATAAAGCCGAAAATGTGGCTCTGTCGGAAGATTGGAACTTTTACCATGATGGTAATGTAATAAAACTAAATAAAATTCTATATTTACACAAATCAGAAATTATTTTATCATTGTTTACTACTAATAATAATACATTTTCTTTAGGTTCAACTCTTAATTTCGTATGCTCGGGAAATCCAGAACAAGAGGAACCACCGACAGAATTTGAAGGTACGTTTGTTGTTATTAGTCCACGTTGATTTTAATTTTTTTTTGTTTTTGGTGCTTCAAGGATGGATTAAAATAGTCCACGTGGATTTTAATTTTTTGTCTTTCAAATGCATAGACGACAGCAATGTTAATAACACATATACTGATGACAACACAAATCAAATTGAAACCGTTGGGGAAAGCAACAGCCAAATAATTGGAGCTGACGAAACACTTTTTTATCGAGAAGATGATCTAAAATTTGATGGCATAAGAATTGCCCCAGGTGAAGGAAAAACCCCCTTGCCTTTATTTTGTGACCTAAAGGCAGAACTTTTATCATTCCCACGAATTTACTGTGGACAGGAAAGAAATTTTACAGAAGGATTAAAAGTGTCTTACACTGATATAGCCAAATCTGAGCTCAGAAGATATGATCGTCGAGTCTGCATCCCAGCTAAAATTTTATACTCATTCAAAAAATCATTTAACGAAAAAGTTTACAAAGCAATTCAGATTTGTATGAGAAACAAGGTTGGAGTAAAAAATATAACAGCTAAAGATACCAAAGCTCCCGACTTTATGGAAAAGATGTTGAAAAAGGATGAAGGTTATGCTGTTTTTAAGCATTTGAGGTCCTCACCGTCTTACTGGAAAGAGCAACAGAAGAAGGTGTTAGCAATGATAAGGCAGAAAGGAAAGTGTACATTCTTTATAACATTTTCTGCTGCAGAGACAAAATGGAACGAATTATTAGTAATTCTTACAAAAATACTGAAGAACAATATAGTTACAAAAGAAGAAGCTAGTGCTTTATCTTTCGAAGAAAAAGCAGAATTAATAAGAAGCGATCCCGTCACATGCATGCGACATTTTGATCATAGATATAGAGCACTCCTCAACAATATTCTCAAACCTAATGGAGGAATTTTTGCTCCTTACGACTTACAAGATTTCTTCAGTCGATATGAATATCAAGTCCGCGGATCTCCCCATGTACATGGTGTGTACTGGATATCTGATGCACCAACTTACATAGAAGGAAACGAACAATCGGAAAAAGAGTGCGTCCTATTTATTGATAGATTCATCACGTGTGACCGGTGTGAAGAAGGAAAAATGAAAAACCTGATCGGGTATCAAATTCATAAACATTCACGCACATGCGAGAAAAAGTTAAAGAGTGGAATAAAATGCCGTTTCGCATTTCCAAAGCCTCCTATGAAAACTACAACAATTTTGACCCCGCTTCCAAAAGATATGGATCCAAAGTTGCGAAAATCTGCAACTGAATTATTTGTAAATATACAGGATAAGTTAAATGAAATGGGAAGAGGTTATAAGGAAGACGATAATTATGAAGATTTTTTAGAATCTCTAAATACTACGCACCTAAACTATATAGATGCAGTGAGAAGCTCAATCAAAAGGACAACGGTTTTTTTAAAGCGATCGACTAATTCAATTTTTGTTAACCCTTATAATCGAGATTTGCTTGAAGCTTGGGGAGCAAACATTGACATTCAATTCATTCTAGACACCTTTGCTTGTGCAAAATATTGTGTTGGTTATATTTTGAAATCAGAAGGAGGCATATCCAAATTATTACAAGCTGCAACTTTGGACGCAAGGAGAGGAAATACAACCATTGCAAATAAACTTAAAAAGTAAGCAAACATTTTGATACATGGATCGGAAATTTCAGCCCAAGAAGCATCAGCATTTTTACTCGGCATCGGCAACACCATTTGTAGTAGATCGGATATTTTTATAAACACTAATATTCCAGAAGAAAGAATAGGTTTTTTAAAAACCAAGGAAGAGTTAGATGATTTACCGGAGGACAGTGAAGAAGTCTATGTGAAAGGATTGCTTAATCACTATACCCAACGTCCAGAAGAGCTGGAAAATATTTCCCTTGCAGAGTTTGCATCAATGTACGACTTTACAAAGACTGTAAACCGAAAAACAGGTAAATAAGCACATTTAATTTAAATAAATAATCCACGTTGATTTAACACTCGTTATGAACGTATTTCAATTTAGATAAATATTCCACGTAGATTTTAAAACTCGTTTTATTGTTAACATAACAATAATAAAAAATATTTTTGTTATATTGAAGGAGCTGGCGCTAGAACACCTCAGAAAAAGAAAATGCTTCTATTAGACGGTAGCGGACATATCAAAAAACGAACTGTTAGAAAAATAATCAGATTTCGTCATTACAGCAAGTTCCAAGACCCTGAGAATTATAACAGAGAGCAGCTGATGCTTTTTTTACCTTGGAGAGACGAGACCAATGAACTAATACAAAATATTGATTGTATTGAGAAAGCAGAACGCTATAGAGAAGAAATCATTGAAAACAGCAAGGCTTTCTATTGGACTCGAGAAATAGATGACGAAGTGTTGAGTGCGGTGATAAATGAAATTGAGGAGGAAGAGTCTGTGGATAATGAAAATATACTAGAGGTGGAAAAAGACTTCATGGAATTGGACTACTATAATTCTGTTGATACCGAACCTAATGTAACCAAACAGCGACGGACTGAACAGTTTCTTCCACCCAAAGAAATTAAAAAAGCTGAATACATGAGTTTAATGCGGTCGCTGAACGAAGGACAACGACGATTTGTGTTAAACGCATTGCATCTATTCAAAACTTCAAATGAAAAAATTTATACTTTTCTTAGCGGAGGTGCAGGTGTTGGTAAAAGTCAGTCCATCACAGCAATTGTTCAAAGCTACTTGAAGTATACATCAAAAAGAAAATCGTTACATCCAGATCAATTATGCGTACTCGCTTCGGCTCCAACAGGAAAAGCTGCTTTCAACGTGTTTGGCATGACACTGCACTGTACATTCAAACTACCACCAACTCAATACGGTGGAAAGGTTTGCGACTTAGACGATAGTGCTCTTAGTACATTACGAATGAAATTAGAAGGAACAAAGCTTTTTATAATTGATGAAATATCTATGGTCAGCGTTAAACAACTATACGATATAGACCAAAGGTTACGACAAATTTTTGCATCAAGTGAGGATTTCGGTGGAAGATCAGTGATTGTTGTTGGACACCTTCGTCAACTTCCTCCCGTTGCAGGAAGCTACGTTTTTAAAGAACCAAAGCATCTTCCACTAGGGGAATGCATTGGTAACCATCTGTGGGAGAAATTTTCATTTTATGAATTGACTGAAATTATGAGACAAAAGGGTGAAGCAGCATTTTGCAAAGCACTGAACAATATGTCCGAAGGTTGTATGGACATCGATGATATTGATTTGATAAAATCAAGAGAAGTTTCTTCCACCAATCAGCCGCCAAGTAACGCTATCAGATTATTTAGAACAAACGCGGAATGTGGAAAATTTAATTCGGATATACATCGTCTTCTTGCCACTACAGCGACGAGTGTGAGGGATGGCGCATTATCAGTTGCTCACGACAGAGTCGAAGGTACGCAATAACAAAATTTATACTTCAAAGAAACTTCAGTCCACGTTGATTAATTTACTATAAATAATAAAATTCATTTAAAGCCATTCTAAACTTATCTGGACGTTTTACAATCTACGTGGATTATTTGCATTGATTTCGCTATAACTAAAAATTAATACTGTTTTGCAGGGAAGTGTACAAAAAAACAACAAAGTGATCTTTTGGAATATGCAAAAACATGGACAGCACAACAGTCGGATGGGCTTCCTTACGAGACACATCTACAAGTTGGTGGTGAATATTTTGTAACAACAAACATTGACGTTCAAGATGGGCTATTTAATGGATCAACTGGTGTTCTTAAGAAAATTGACTACGGAACTAATCATAACTCCGAAATACCAAAGCGTGCTTGGATGGACTTTAGGAATCCATTGATTGGTGCAAAAATACGTAAAGATAAAGGAAGTATCAAATTTAGAACAAAATTCCAAGTCATTGGACACCCATCGATCAAGTCATGAAACATCTTGGTAAAACTACACGCAACAAAGGCGGTTTTGGCATTGTTCGGAGACAAATTGCATTGGTGGCTGCTAACGGAATGACCATCACCAAGTCCCAAGGTTCATCGATTCCAATGGTTGTTGTAAACGTTAATCCTTTTAATGGACGGAAATTGTCAAGAGAACTCCTTTATGTTGCTTGCAGCAGAGCTACATCCTTAAATGGCTTATATATTGATGGAAATTTCATACCTCCGCAGAAACCTGGCGAAAACGATCCTGTGACATTGCAAATGAACATATTGAACACAAGGCCACTTCAGTTTTCACTTAAATTTTTACAGGATTATGATGAAAGTTATGTCAAGTTGTATTTCCATAACGTCCAATCTCTGAGTGAACATTACTTTGATGTAAAATCAGATCCCTGTGCCATGTCAAGCAACTGTTTAGCTTTTGTAGAGCCTCATTTACTGAATAGTGATAGATTTGGGTTTCCTAAATATTCGGTCGCACACAGGTCTAACTGTGGTGTTAGGACACGAAATTCAATGGGAGTATTAGTTCTTAAACGAGAAAACACAGTAATTGAAAATAACACCATTTCATATTCAAAATTTTACAACGCACCAGGTGTACATTGTACATTTGTATCGTGGAAACTACATGAAGTAACAGTTGTTATGGCTTATAACCATCCCAAGAATCCCAATTCATTTTTTCTTGAAAAATTAGTTGCAATACTGACTGCAATAACAGGGAAAGTTATTTTTGTCGGAGATATTAATATTGATTTGCATGAACCTGAGGGCCGAAGTGTTGAAAGGGTGATGCAACAATTTAATTTGCATTCAAAATTAAACATTAACTATTCATCTACTGACGCCAATACTCACATTGACGTATGCTTTTCAAATGTGCCTAACATTGCAGCATGGTTTTATGAATCCTACTACAGCCATCATAAACCTATCTGTGTTATTTGGCCTAAACTGTAATACTTGAGATGAACTAAATATACAATTGAATATTTGTAGTTTTAATTTAATTTGACTAGTTCATAGTTATGTAGAAATTGAATTGATTTTGTATATGGTCATTCTTTATAAATATTACACATACTTTACTAGCTGTATATAATTTGAAAATAAATACTAAGATAAGAATTAAATGTATTAAAATCCACGTTGATTATATGATTACTTTGAGTATATATTCTGAAGTCATCTTAAATGTCTCCACCACTTTACTATACCCGTTTTACTACGGTTTATTCGGTTAGCAAAGGAACATTGGAAGCACTTCTCACTTATGAGGAGGCTTACAATAACTAAAATACATTTGTGCGATATAAGTAAATGTATACGGTAAAAATCCACCATTATTATTATTAGGATAAATACCAATTCTATTGTACCTTTCTAATGCCTATATATTAGGTATATTATACCTAAAACCTTTCAATCTTTAAATAAATCCTTTCAATGACAAAGATGAACCCATGTTTTTAAGAGATGGGCTATTTTAGAAATTAGGATCAGATAATTAGAAAGAAATTTTCTTGAACAATCGAATTTTTATTTTGTGAAAGTTTACACAAAAAGAAATTGAAATATCTTCACTAAACGCCCACATGCAAATTCACAAGGAACCATTTGTAAGAAATTTTTTAAAACCTTTTGTTAAGTGATGCAAGAATGTTGTGAGAATATGATGTTTGAATTATAATATTTATTTGAATTCATTTGAAGCTTAGCGGTAAGATTTAGCATAATAATATTATTGGTTAGCATGAGTAGAATGTGTGGAATGTTCAAGAAGCATTAGTGAGTATGTAAGAATAATTCAGTGAAGAGTATTCACTTGTGTGCCCTAGAAGTAAGTTGTTGTCCGTGTCGGTGTGATTGTTTAATTGAATAAACGAATAATTTACTAATTGTAATTGGGATTTCGGACACAGTGGTTCATTGCCATTTAGTACAGTCGAGAGAAGAGATTATGTGCATAGACGGTTAGACTGTGACATAAAACCTTTAGATGCTTATATACTGCAACACTAGCATAAGATAGTACACTAACAGCAATGTCCGTCTATATAAATGTGCCATTCAATTGTTCCAAACCATTCAAAACAAGTGGGGATCAGGCACGTACCCAAAGGGGGTGCACGTGCACCCCCCAGAATGCGTATAATATATAAAAAATAGCTTATTTTACCATAAAAGTTGAAAAAATTAGAAAAAAGTTCGCGCTACGCGCAAATTTGATACGTTTTTAGTTGGATTGGACATAATTCAAAGCGATGTATGCACTCAATTGTTCCTCATATTACAATTTTGCTTTACCATTAATTACTTTCTGTAAAAAACCTTGCTGTGCACCCCCCAGCTTACGATCCTGGGTACGTGCCTGGTGGGGATCGTGGTGTGACACACATGAATTTCTTCAAACTGGTATCAAATCTTTTAAATTCACGTTTTGTGGTAAGTTTTATTAACAATAATATTTAATTTCAACATTCGCATTCGAAACCACACCGGAGAAAACTGTACATTTGTTTTTACTGCTACAAAACCTGTTTTCCTTGGATCGATTTAATTTAAAGTCACATATAATTTTCAATACTATAGAATTTCCACTCAAATGAGAAATGTGTTCAAAGCGTTTAAAAATAACAAATTAACTGTCCATGTGAGAACCCATACAGGACAAAAACCAAACAAGTTGTACTTGTTGTTTCTAAACAATAATTTGCACATTATGCATGCAGGTTATTTAAATGCACACATTCGCATCCCCACATAGCAAACTCCTTTCAAACGCAAAGATTGTTCAAAACAAGTAAAGACTAGGGGTGAACTATCATCTCATGAACCGATTCATTCTGGAGAAAAACAATTCGTATGATTTTTCTGTTAAAAAACGTTCAGCCAAAAAACAAGAAGTGCAATTTCTGTCACAACTCTTTCTCCACTTCCAGAAGTTTGAAAAGCCCCAAAACAATTAACATGGGAGAAAATTTCAATAAATTCGTATTTTGCCACAAACATTTCTCAGAAATTAATAATTTTCAAACACATATTATGAGAACTCATCACACATGTGAAAAACCATTCAAACGCGTAAGTTGTACGTCCCAAATGTTTTAAAAGCAATTGGGAGCGTAATAGGCACCAAATGATTCACTTCAAAGTAAAATAATTTTCTCCTTTATTTTGCAATAAACAGTTCGTCTCTGAAGGTAACAGAAACATTCACGCACAAATAATTAATTACCTAAAAGTTCATTAGTAGGTAGTATAAATATTATTTTCCTTATACTGAATACGTATCCTTACCTAAATATTTAACTTAGTAAAAAGCTTTTTTGTTAATAATAGTGTAAGCAAAGTTAAAAGTGTATTTAAGGCACATATCACATTGCATTGTTAATAATAATAAATGTTAGTTGATACCTTTACATGTATAAGTTGAACCTCTTTTTTCTAATACCGAATTTTCTTACGGGAGTTTAAAGTCCATTAACATTATGTAATTTTGTTTGTAGCATGCATTTAATCTCATGACGATGTAGATTGCATTTATTGTATATTTGCTTCATATTTAATAAATTAGCTTTTGCAATCAATTCGTTAAATATTTGTTAGAACTGTATTATGTATTTGCAGGTTGCTTTTCTCCTTAGTATTTTAATTTCAATTGCATCCATCAAAAATACGCATGTTTAAGTACAGGATACAAAAAACCCGGCTTGGTCGTTCAAACATTGATTTGTAGCCACCGATCTGAGATTGGATCCCAAACAGTAATTGCACTGACAAATTTCACAGGAATGTCTTAGATGTTCTTACTAATCAACTAACTACCACAAGGGCTATTTCATAATTTCGGAATGCGTATATTGAGTCATGCCCGAGAGGTAGGGAATATATATAATTAGGTAGTTTATTCTACTGCGTGATGATTAGCATACACAGAGTATAAATATATGTTTATTCACTGATATACCCACAGCTCAAGCTTGTATATTCACTGTAGGCTTTGCGATGGTATATACTTCTTCATGTTCATAATAAATAACACTATAATATGAAGATAAGGGGACCCTGCAATGCAAGGCTGCAACTACAACATACACAATCGATACAAATATGCATTCCATTTGGACAGTTAAGATAGATGTCTAGTACATACAAGTTTCAAAAAGAGTGGGTGTATGTGAAATGCATATTATAGATGCCTAAATAATATTAATAATATACTCGAATGAAAAAATATTGTATCATCAATATGTTGTCGCGTTTCTTGTAGGTATGTCATACCTGATTATAGTATCCCCGTCCAAAATGTATCTACTGTAAAGTTGTACATGCTTACTACAATATTTGATAACAATAATTTAATCATATGCAAATTACCTAAATCAAAAAAGATAGAGATTTCATTCATTCATTCCCCACTCATTATTAGCCACAGGAATTCCTAAACGATTAACAAACATGCATGGAAAGGCGAGTGACTAATGGAATTATGAGGGTGCCCGGTTTTAGTACAGTTATGCTTGTGATTTTGTACACAGTTTATTAGGAAAAATTCTCGTAGTCATGCAGCCTTAAGGTTCAGGGTGACCACGTGACCTCATTTCACCGTTTTTTTCACTCCTTTCGCTATAACTTTTTAACGGAAACTCGGATTGAAAAAGTATTGACTAACTTTTATAACTGTATATTGTACCTTTAATTTATACAACTTTAATTTTTTCGAAAAAGTTGCAACTTGAAAAGTTACTACAGCTTCAAAATTATAAGTTTAAAGCTGTAGTAACTTTTCAAATTGCAACTTTTTTGAAAAAATTAAAGTTGTATAAATTAAAGGTACAATATACAGCTATAAAAGTTAGTCAATACTTTTTCAATCCGAGTTTTCTTTAAAAAGTTATAGCGAAAGGAGTGAAAAAAACAGTGAAATGAGGTCACGTGGTCACCCTGAACCTTAACACTTCCCCAGATATACCAAAACGCTAGAGTTGAAACGCAAATTATATATTAAAATATTAAATGGTGGGTGTACAGTTTGTATAGTCATTTTGGCAATCATTGTGTGGGCATTGGCTATCTAACAGATATTATCAAGAAGGTATAAGTTATAATACTAATACTATTTGTACTGCATTGCATAATAATTAGTAATCCAATGATGCATCCGACCAGCAAGTCAATTTTATATGTTAAAAACTAATTTTATAGATCATCTGAATTTGCAGTTACGATGGAGAGCCAAGTATGCATCGTGAAGCTACGAAGACTGGAAAACTATTTGACTTCACAAAACATCGAATCAGGGTAAGTATAATATTAAAGGCATGAAGTTCATAACATATACTATTTAACTAAAAATAACATGCCTATTTACTAACCGTGAATCGTAACCGTATAAAGTATATTATTTACTGTTTAGAGAATACCATATTATTATTGGATGGGAGAATTTCAAACTCACTAAACCAACGTACGAGTATTTAAGACAATTGTTTCATAATGGTAAATATAATAATGTTATTTTAATTAATTTGACAATCACAAAGTCAATCATAATTGTTTAAAAGCAAAAAAAAACATTATTTGACATAAAAGCAATAAATCGGATTTTTATATGTTTAGACAAACTCAAGAGAAACGACAGTTATACCAGAGCAAATTCTATTGATAAAGATTCCCATCCTTTCCCCACCGAAAGAAAAACAATAACAGATGATGCACACCAAAGCCATGATGTACCCATATCTTCTAAATTGGAACGCCAAAAATATGACAGCCCAAAAATAGGAAAATACATTTGCTCGACATGTGGAAGGAGGTTGTTAAGTCCATCTCTACTGAAAATACACTTAAGAGTACATACAGGAGAAAGACCTTACAAATGCTCACAGTGTCCAAAATCATTCAAAGCGAAGGGTGCAATTAAAAGACATCAACTGATACATTCTAAAGAAAAACCTTTCAAATGTTTTTTCTGCGAAGGCGCTTTTAAAACCAACTGTGGTTTAAATACGCACACAAAATCTCACACCAAGGAAAAACCTTATGGGTGCAATATTTGTGGCAAAACATTTTCTTTTTCACAAAATATAAAAAAACACAAAATAACGCATAGTACAGAAAGTCCCCACGTGTGCACAATTTGCAGAAATGCTTATAAAACAATTGATAAACTTCGACTTCATTACAAAATTCACAGAGGCGAAAAACCCTATGCCTGTGGGTTTTGTGACAAAGGGTTCTCACGAGTTGATGATCACGCAAGACATATCAGATGTCACACAGGTGAGCGACCCTTCAAATGCCCAATTTGTCCAAAATATTTTAAAGGCAGTAGCGATCGATCACAGCATCAAAAGACGCACTCACAAGTTAAACAATTTCCTTGTTCCTTTTGTAATAAATGCTTCTCCATTCGAAGTAATAGAAACCGCCATTGTAAAACAACTCATGCTAAAGCTGTTCACTTGTAATAATGTAATATGATGTTTTGATCTTGTAATACCATTTCTTTAGTGTCAGCTTTCATTTTGAAATCGGTCAATAAAATTTTTGTTGTGAATTTCGAGGTGAATTAAAATATTTCCCAAATATTGAAGTATTTTATATAAAGACTTCAATGATTAATATTAATTCTGTTAAATAGGTAGATATTGTTGAGAATTGATTGTCCGTATAACAGCAAAATTAGCAATCAATGAATAGTAGTAATTTGTTTGCAAAAGACAAATATTTGTACTATAGTAACTGTAATGTGCAATTCCTTTGCTCTTATTTCTCTCAAGTTTAATGTATCTTTTTCATCAACACACCATTCAAACATACTACTTTGATTCGATATTATAATGCAATAGCTTATTGTTGTAGCACGAATGAAACTATATGTACTAAGTAACAGCAAATTTCTTCGTTTTTGGAATTACAATTTCTAATTTAGTTTGTTTTCACGACTGATACACTTTACTAAATTATCTTTTTATTTTACAAAATTACTAAAAAATATATGTATACTACCGCCTATTCATACTACAAAATTGTTTACACACACTTAATCCTACTGAAAATATATGCAAGTAAAACTAAAGCAATTGTAGAAATAAAGTGTTATTATATTACAATGTTAAAAATAAATAACTGCTAATTCATACATCTTTTTATCTATATTGATCATCCTCTTTGTTGTGATGTAGTTTTCTTAACGAATTTCAAACGCATTTTTAATTACTAGAAGAGTTTATAGGGTTTAATTTAAACATAATTTTACCAATGAATCGTATCTAAATAATATATAATAATAAGACGTTCCGATTTCTATACCCTGTAATGTTATAAAACACTCATATCAAATTTTGACAACTGATTTCACCTCAGACACAATATAATCGACTCTTCCTCTGCCATCGGTAGTCCGTTTGAATGCCGGTTAAAACTGTATTACTTATATACTCAGTGGCGCATTTAGGAGGGCTTAGGGGGCTGAAGCTTCCCCAAATTTTTTGACTTTACACAAGATAAAATCAAGCTTCTCCCAAAATCCCAAAAGACAGGGTTTTTTTTTGGTTTTAAAATGCACAAATGTCAAAACTTTTCTCGCTACGCGCCATTTTACAATTTCCATTGATTGTTGATTTTGGCCTACATTTGCTAAACAGTTTCGTACTACGCGGGAATTTGAAGGATTTCATACCGAAGCATTTGGCTCCAAGTTTGCTAAAAAAAATTGCGTTGTGCGCGAAAAATTTAGGTGGTTATGTATATAACAAGGGTTTGCTCAAGCTCAACCCCCCCCCCCCCGCAAATTTGTGACCTGGATACGTCCCTGCTTATACTACAACGGATACATTATTTTATTAGAGGTTTGAGTTGGTCTTCAGAATTTTAATTACAACTTCTGCAGTTTGATAGTGGTAACCGAGACAGACATTCTATTCTAGTAAACTAATGAATAATATTATAGGAAACTCATAACATCATATCGGTAGTATAATGTGAGACAAAAAAAATATTGTGAATTTTATTATGCTGTCTTGTATATCAAATAACATGCATGGTTATTATATCTACATGCAAAACGTATTGTAAACTTACACATACTTATGTAGAATGTAGAGTGATTATAATCTATATATGCAAAATGATTTAATAAATCGAAGGAGACTTCATCATTCATTCACTAAATGGAATTGCAGTGTAGAAGAATAAGAAGCAAGCGTGTAAAGAATGCCATTCATATTATATATGTATAAGGACACCAATTTTCAGAGGCGTCAGTTAGCTCTGCACATTCAGGTTTCATATTGTGTAGCCATTCAGTTCAGAAAATTACTTGCAGATAGTCATTGAGTAGCTACCTATGAAAATGCACACAGGTAGGAATTTTTCATAATAATTTTCAAAGTCTTCACTTCCTGTTCAACACTACCCCAATTTTCCAAAACTACAACACAGTGTATGCCGTCCCAAGTTTCAGCAATCCTTAGTAGGTAGGTAGGTAGGTATTTATTTCTTTAGATGATCTTTGGCCATTTGGCCCTTACATCTGTTTACATTTAATAA
>JAQFYB010004999.1:0-14933 GCA_034694085.1 Pogonognathellus longicornis | reverse complement strand
ATTATACCACTCCAATATTCAAATGTATCTCTATCTCTGTGTATAATAATGCATAAGAAAAATGCAAAGTCAATTCATAAGGAAATTGTATTGTACTACTTATATATAGGAGTAGTAGTGCTACATAAGAGGCCAAGACCACCATTAAAATGTAATGCAATAATAATGCAGTCTTAGTGGAAGATCGAGTTTTATGGGAATTGAGTCTGGCAATCCGAGATGAACTATGAACGCAACTCACTACACACACAGAGCAAGAAAGAGGCAGAGAACGTCTAAGAATCATCTTCTTCTTTCTGATCTGACCCTCTGTCCTATTAAGGGAATGAATGCCATTTCTCTCTCCTCTATTACTTATATTGCTCCCTTTCTTCAATGATCATCATAGCTGTACTACAGAATCTACTACGAATTGTATTACACTCTTTATAAGAAAATCAATAAAAATTTAAAACATGATATTTTTCTTGTATTGTCTGTGCACCAAGAAGCAACATACTCGCACAGAACTGCATCATAAAACAAAAAGCTGTGAGGTATTTGAATTGAATCGTAATAATCGGCTAGACTCTGTAGATTGTATAATATGGTGAGTGTACACTGTACAGGAATACCAAAGGACATAAGGGAGGAAGTCAGCGAAAGGGAACTCCTTCATGTCCAAATGTGCACACATGATAAACAGCTTACATCACTTTTATCGACGGAAAATACAATTTTTCTGCAAGGGCATTGCTGCCATGTACTACATACAATGTGATCTGCACAACTATATACATATTATACTCATATTTGTAGGTAGTGGCATCGCATTTGTTTCTTTATACTTGGCAAAAAGACGTAAAGTAAGGTACATTCCCTGTTGCAAGAAACTTTTCGAGAATAAAGTTGATCTGAATAAAAAAGTGTTGTAGTATTTCATGAGACAGGACAAGAAAGCGAGCAGGGACGAGAAAACTCTCTGCCCTGCCTCGAAGTGGTTCACGTTTAGTAAATGTATATCAAAGTCCGTAGAGCTGTGGTCGTTTGGCTTTGGCTCACTTCATTTTAATGTAATAAACCTCTACCTACAATACTACAGTAGTATGTGTATTTATTTACTACAAGACTCGACAAGTCTAAGTCGAGAGAGAAACGCAGTACTAGTAGATCTGGCTATAGATGTACCTTAAGTTATTACTATCACATTGTAGTAAAATGGAACAACGATTCTATAAAGCCACGTTCAGAGTCACCCAAACACGATTTTCATAATGTGTTCTCTGGTACATAATGTAACAAACAGTTTCATTCGTAATCTCATCTGTGTTATGTGCTCTTGGCCTATCTGAGGATCTTAGTCTGAGTGTACATAGCAGCTAGTATTGAAATTCGTGCCAAAGTGCAAATTCCTCACATTAATTATGGAATCAAATCAAATGAAATGGATGGATGGAATAATATTACAAAGGAAGGGCTCAAATGTTTTAATACACAACAACAAGACATTCAAATTAAAATATTCTCAAACTGACAGACAGTGTACGAAACCTTTTCATTCGTTAATGTTCTGTGTCTGTGTTTAGTCGTAATCCATTTGCAAGTTTAATGGACACCCAGACCCAGTCTATCTCTAATGCAATGCAAATGAAAATAAGTTGGGTGAAGCAAAGCAAGGTAATAATAATATTATGTACTTGTACACTTACATACAAGTACACCTTTCTGTAGTGAGTGTAGTAATGTTATCATCACAAGGTGACTGCTATGATACTACTTGTATTCTGTACTACTTGTAAAAATCAAGTGAGTTTTCCCCGTGTGTTTTATGAGATCGAGCTCAGAAAATGTGAAGGTGTTAAGTAAAGTCCACTCTGGCAATCACTCACTCAGTCAGTCACTCAAGTCAACAAGTGGGTGAGGTGATTTCAGATGGAATGACGGCAAGAATCTTTTTTAGTATGTAGTAGTTTAATGTTTGTGTCCATAGCTTGGCATTCCGTATTATTGTATGTATGTATGTACATACCACTAGCTGTAATCCAACAGAGAGCCGTTTCTTTATTAGGACAATAAATGTCGTTAGGCATCGTTTTTCCAGAGAAAAAAATCAAGTTCAACAACCCAACGAATTTCCTCAAAATATTTTATCAGAGCCATGTCCTATAGCACTATATACGTTTTCCTGTAAGTAATCCTTTGGAAATGTGAAATCTACTGGGAGAATGAGAATTAGGGCCGTTATTCGAAATTATCATAATCATTTCATCACAACACTACTACTACAGATGTAGTTAAATTGTAAAAGTAGTGCATGTATAATCTTGTATGCATGCACTATGTTGTACTACACAAAATATTAATTTACACGTAATAGCTCTACTATTATTATTGTGTGTGTAACAATAAAATCGTAGCACTGTAGCACAGGTAGTGTGCACACTGCACTAACAATAAGATAATCATCTTTGCGATCTGAAACTGTAGTACAGATGAACAAAGTACCTAGTGTACTAAGTAGAAGCATAGAGACATACATAGCTATAATATGCAAGAACGGTGTAGAGCACTCCATTTAGTAGTGTATTACAAGTGTTGTGGTAATCTGAGTACTACACACTAACTACACAAACTGCAAAAGTTGTCGCTGAAGTTTCTTGTGCGGAATAACTAATGGCGCACGCTCTCACAATAATCATGACAAAGTTGAACATAATAAAATGTAACAAATGACATCGTCTCTGTCATTTTTCATTCTCTCTTTGTACCTTAACAGTCACAGAATCACAGTTCGCATACAACAATCCTCCACTTGTTGTTTTATTTAGAGAAAAGATGATTATTAGCAAAAGACACTTGTGTGCTAAATAATCCAAAACGCAAAACAACAACCCATGTTACACTTTTGACCAGTTTAACTAGTTCACTCCTTATTTAAGCTAATAATATTCTTATGTACACAGTATCAAATATTATTCCAATCACAATAAAATATTTATCCTCTTACCTATAATAAAAATGCATTTTACATCCTTATGGGGATTCCTCTGACAAAGGACAGATAATCCATTTTTTGCTGAAAATTATTGTAGTAGTTAGTTCTACTTTTACGGAAGGGACCTAGTGCTATAAAATGCATTTATTTTGCTCATAATGATTTTACGACTTGAGTTGAATGGCTAAAATCGTCTTCTTGTTGTTCTTTGAATCAAATCGAGTCAAGGCGAGATGGTTAGTCGATTCTGAAGACACGCTCACACATGTCTATCTTGAAATAGCAAATGAAGCGTACATACTAATAAGCATTAAGTATATAGAAGCACTTACACACGACGCCTCTCAGATGTCAATCGAAATCATGGCATTGCATTGTACCATCTCCATATTGTGTGCACTCGTCTGCATGTAAAAATCCGTTCTTCTTCGCTCTTATTTATATTCCTTGTGTGTAATAAAATATATCTTGTACATCCAATTGTATTTCCATATGTATTATATATGCATTATCATATATCTACCACAAGTATTAGTTGTACAGGTATAAGGTATTGACGTATGTACTCATTTCTGCTTGTATATTATTACTACATTTTTATACTTGTCTTGTGAATTACAAACTAGCTGTTTGCAATGAATGTAAACAATAACAATAATGAAAAATTCTGAGTACAAGTTGAATAGTGCTGTGCTGAAGTGAAGAAGAGAGTTGTACAGGCAGTTGTTGTTGTTGTGGGTAGAGTATTTAGACATGCAGCAGGGTTCACTTCAGTCAGGGTATTTATAAAAACCACCAACAAGACGCTCTGTTCTTCTTATACACTTCTTCTGCTTTGCTCTGCACTTTACAACTAAATATTTCTGTGTAGGTATACAAAGCGCACTGTGCAGTGTAGGATTGTAGTATAGAATTGTATGTAATTCCATATGGGATGTATATGTATGCGAGATGATGTGAGAGCGATACAATTTGATGGCTTGCTTGACTTGAAGAATCCAGTAGGTATTATTTGTAGTAATATACAACTTCTACTACAAGTTTTGTGTCTTGTGCACGAAACAAGTCTCTCATCTGCCTTCACTCTTAAATCACAATCTGCAGATGAGCTGATGCTAACATTATTACATCGTATGAACATAACATCCCATAATGCAACTTCCACTTGTGTTACAAATGTTTCTATCTCCTCAACTCTGCATATCCAAGTACTTACAACAATGCAACAACAAATACCATACTACTATTTACCTATTCCTATACTCAGACTTATACTATTCTTGCTTAAAGTACTTGTAGCATAATGGGCGGTTCGCTAATCAATATTATTCTGACTTGACTGTAATACGAGAGAACAAACTCGGATGTGAGTTTAGTCTTTATCGCTTTTAGTCTCAACATCTAAAACAGGATTTAACTAAATAATATTCCTATCATAATGTAACCACATTCACATTTAGTATGCGTTTGCAATAATAATAACCTTTGTGCAACTACATACATACCTACTTAAGTATATGTTCCATCTAATGCATTTATCCAGTTTATACTGGATTCACCTTCGTCACCATTATTGGAAATTATTTATGTTAATCCGGAATTTACCTTTGTGTTCAATTACCCGTATTAATTCAATTCATATAAAAATGTGCAATCTATTGACTTAAAAATGTCACTCAGGCCCGAAAAGGATTCAAGTCACATCATATCCTCTTACGCATGAATTATGTCATTTGCGACAATTTTTTTTACTTAGGTACATCTATCACCTCTATAGAAATGTTATACACGCTTTAATAATACAGTAAGACTTTTGTTAAGGAATTAAAACAGTAATGGAGTCATTTGAAGTGGGATTAGTATCATCAATCAGTAAGGAAGAATGCAACGATGCATACCTTGACAGTAAGTCACTGTACAGTATTTGAAGTTTAGTAATAACATATTTATCTGCAATGTTTTATAATTTACGACATTATTGTTTATGTGGATTAGATTATCGGGCTATTGAGCTCTGGTTGCTTGGCTGACAAAGCCTTATGGTAGCCATACAGGTTTAGCTAGTGCGACAAATCGCCCAAGTCCTAAAGTAAAGTATGAAAGTAGCCAACGGACAATAAGTATCTAAACTAATGTTCGTTAGTTGTTAGTTTAAATGCTAAATCGTTGTGTCTTGCACGTGGAGACGAGTTAAGATGCGATGAACTATTAGTTGTATGTGTACTTGTAGCAGTATACAGTGTGAAGATTGCTATGCAGTCAAGTTAGTGAAGCCGTTGTTATGTAATTCTATATGTGTTATGTATGTATGTGTATCTCTTTTTACATACAGTGATGCAGCAACCAAGCATTCTATTGTATTGTGCATTGAATTGTATGGCAGCCGGGTTTTTTGTCACCTTTTGCCGTCCTGCCTTGCCTTTGGCTGAAATTCACTCTTGATTCTTCTTCTCTGTCTAACTGGTCTTCTCTTTTAGCGTTTTTTGTGTGAGTGTGTAGTGTAAGTGTAAGTAGTATTTCTTCTTCTTCTTCCCTCCTCCTATACATACACACGTAGTAATAGTAAATATAAAATAGTAACGTAAAATATATGCTGTCTTGTTTAACTCTCGCTCTCCTTGTGGGTATCTGTATGTGTGTGTGCAACTCTCAAGTGTCGTCGGCTGCATCATGTCACTTAAATAAGTTTTCCTTTTGAATATCAAGTGACACTGTGTTTAGATTGCATATCGCTCTTTTTCTACACTACTACTATGGCATGGAGTAATAAGAGTAATGCAGTGCGTAACTTTAATACTAGCTCCAAGTAAGACGCAACAACCTCAACTATATCCACTGAAATATATGAGAGTGTGTGTGGCAAGTGCAAGCGTTGTGTATAGTACTGTTTATTATAATTGTGTGGGTAATATTATACCAGGAGCATAAGACATAGGTTCCTAGTGTATAACATGGATGTGATACAAAATTCTTTTCAATGGCTATAACACACATGTAATGCTTATTGTTATTTGTTATAGTTACTATCCTACTTGCTTGATGGACATAGTGTAGAGTGTAATGCATAGAGTAGAGAGATATTGTTATATTATGGTGTAAAGTTAAACTGTTGTGTGTAGAGTATTCAATTCATTCGTGATCAAATGAGTGATTATAATTTGACATTGTAATTTTTCTACAACCAAACGAGTGCTTGGTGTAAGTAACAACACTGTATTTCCTTATAAGTCCATCTGTGATAGATGTAATTGACATGGTATTGAAATATGGGAGGAACTAGAATGTCTCTCTGCACTCTCTTGTCATTTACTTATACATCACCTACAAAATGCACAACTTGACGATGACTCCACGTAAATGTTCTGCTTACCAGAAGAGTTCATCGAAATCATTGCAGCAAAAACTTTCAACTTCAAATTTCTATTCAACAACATTCTTATGTATTTCTATTTCTTTTGACAATAAATAATATCAACTTAATGAAAGTCATACATTTTATAATACAATTATTGATAAGTAGGTGCATAAAAATCAATCAATAATTATGTACTATGAATAACTATGCTGTTGTGTAACCAAAAATAATATTCATGAAAATTTATTTTAAAACAATATACATAGATACAGGAGGTTGATGTACGTCAAAGATGTATAAATTTTGTTTTTCGAAATTTGGTAGTATTCTATGCTTTTGCATGTACTGCATCAATTTTAGTAATAAATGACTGGTAGAAGGCCGCGAAGCCATTATCGTGATGTTGTACAGTGTAGCATTCATAATATAGTGCATATTTCATTGCTAAGCGACATAGAAGAGATAAAAAGTGTATTGTATGCACTTATACAACTGGGGGTGAAATGGTAGTAGTATTTACTATGTGGACGTGATGCATGAGTAAAAAGTAGTAATGCAGAGCAATGTGTACGCGAGTATGTATGATGTGCTGTTTTTTATATAGATACGGATACATTGTGTAGCAAGGTAGTAAGTACGAGCACAATTACACAATCAACAATAGGAAAGGCAAAGGTAGACAAGACAGATAGTAATAGAAGAGATATATCAGAGAAGCCATGCCAAGGACAGCCAAGGCCCCTGGCTTTGCTTCGACTTAACTTTGACTCCCTTACCTTATAATACAATTACTCCTTCCACTCCACCAACATAACACTTCCCATATAATCACACTCTCAACAAACCTCACAAACCAAAAAGAATACTCTTCTATTTAAACATTTCTCTAACCAACCACTCATCACGCTACACAATGTATGTACTATATGCACCTACAATACATTTTCAAAATAACTCCTTCACCTACAATGCAATTCAATACCACTGTCGATCTATCCAAAGACACATTGTATGCATAAAAGTAGCTTTATACTTCCACTGCTACACACCTTCACTTATTATTAAACTCGGAATAAAATCACGATCTCAAAAAACACAAATCACACGAATAATTCATATCTGCATGTGTCATGTGCTCCAAAAAGACGTCTTTAGTGTAAAAAGATTGTATTAAAGTGGAGTATTGATATTTTCTACACTAGAAGTGTTGGTAAACGTATATGGAGTATGTAGAACAAAGAATGTATTCACAAAAATATTTTTGTTACTACTTACACAGTGTAAAGTGTATGCTGTATTGGATAAATTTAAATATGCAATAAGCTTAGGTTTCTTCTTGTGTGAGTATTATTGGAAAAGAGAGTCTTGGACTTGTATCTGTGCATTAGTGGGATTTATGTGGGGAACTAAGTAAAGTAAGGTGGGCTAAAGCATCAACTTTGTTTTCTACAGCGGTTAGGAGGAATATTACCGTAAAAGTTGGGTTGTAGTAGTTCCACCATTACTTATAGAGAGCTGAGCATGAAGTGAAGTGTTAGTAAAGCTACGTGGAATGAATTGGTTTAGGTTTGAGAAGTTTAGCTGTATATTTAGAGATGCACTTCACTCAACTGCATCCCACATCTGCATATTATCTCAATCTTCCATCTCCTCTGTCTCACACAGCTCCCTCACCAAATAGACAGTTACTCCAACAACATGCATTCTTAATACGTATTCTATTCCATTGTGTTTATATATAGCTAACTAATACCCTCCTCTATGTATAATAAAACTGATTCGACTCCTTTCTTTATTCTGACTCTGATCGTTCGTGAGTGTAAAAAAGATGGGCAATGCTCAGTCAGTGCATCTCTCCGTATTACAAATGTACTACTAAAGAGAGCATTATGTTGTATGCAGCATCACTTTGTGTTTTGTATACCTTTATAAACTGTGTATTTCTATGAATGTATATAAATATCCCAAAGTACATCAAATGCAGTAGTAGATTAGTCTATCCATGGCATGGCACCTGAGCTTAACCGAAAAACACTACGTGTATCTGTATGTTGAATTATTATTTAGTATAAAGAAAGAAAGAAAGAGCCTGACAAGACAGAGTGTCGCTGCCTTGTCATGGCGTTTCCAATTCAATTCAATCCTCTTCTGAGCCAAGCCAATCTTTCTTTTGACTTTGCTCTCTGTGTCTCTATGCATTTTTGTTAATGCACAACCTCTTCACAAACACTGCACTGCCTACTACAACTCTCATGGGCTTTCAAGTGATGAATGTGTATTTATTGTGTATGTGTTACATAGCATTCTGATGATACATTTACTACTATAAACACGGACGCTGTCTTTACATCTTTTCTTTAGAGTAGTGTCTAGATTTTTACAAATGTTACAATATTATGTTTATAGCACTTTTACAAGTGTATGGATATGGAAGTGCAAGTATAACAAGTCGAAGCAAAAACTAAAATCGTGGACAAATCTAAATGCATGTGTATACGTCTTTGTGCTATAAGTAAACTTGATACGGTTCTCAACATTCAAGGTAACCCTTTGAAATCTGATGACTACTATACTCTCCTTCTTTATTAATACACTTGCATTTTATTCTTTTACAAGTATCCAGGTAGTTTATTCGAATCGCTGTGTTATGTTCTGTGCATGCACTTTATGTGTATACTAGTGTAACATAATATGGTGGAGGTATAGATGTAAATAATATATTAT
Source organism: Pogonognathellus longicornis (assembly GCA_034694085.1). Classification (NCBI taxonomy): domain Eukaryota; kingdom Metazoa; phylum Arthropoda; class Collembola; order Entomobryomorpha; family Tomoceridae; genus Pogonognathellus; species Pogonognathellus longicornis. Next base: position 5,880 of record JAQFYB010004999.1, on the reverse strand, counting down.
TTAACAATATACAATTTCACTAATAAACCCTTTACAGCACTGGCAGTAGGTAGTGTCTAGTGTGTAGCTTCTGTGCAATGTAGCTCATGTATGTATATAACATGTTACAAGTGCATGTTACAAATATCGACTATAAAATGGAATTAAATACAATTAAGATTCGTAAGATATTAGACGTTTGTGATTTACACACCATTTTTTACCTGAGGGTCATTTTCTTGTACAAGTGTTTTAAAAATTTCTATTAGAGACTATACCTACCAAGGTATATATACCTAGGTATTACTTATTGTAAAGAAATAAAATACAAAGTGTATTGGGGAATAGGATTGAATGTAATGGTAATGTAGTACTAATACACGGAGTGCACACCATTTGATTACAAAGAAAATTGTAAAAGTAGTGCAAAATAAAAGAAGGTGAGCAATTTGAATGTAAACTCGAGCAGCATCACGTTCAAGTGGAAAATCTTTAATGCAATCCTCGCGAAAGAAACTTACACGAAATGCAAAACAATTGATATGCCATCACGAAAGTGAATTTAACTGTTTGTGTCTCTGCTTCTTTATATTTGTATTAACTAGATGGACTGTTTTGTATTTATGACATTGACTTGGAAAAATATTACACAACATTTGTTGATCATGTCCCTCTGTAACTCTCTCGCTCGCTCTCTTTTCTTATTATAAACATCTAAATCAAAAGTCTCATTACGCAATCACATATACACAGAGACAGGCACAAACAACCTGTGGCTCTTGCTCTGCTCAGGTCGTGTCTGCAAACTCGAGATTCAGGCACAGACAAATAAATGCAACACACCCATTGGACATAAATAAAAAATTGGAGTGACATAGGGAAATACTTTTTAGTCCTATAACTCCTATTACTACTACCACACTGCCTCCACAATGCAATAATATATTTTTACTTCGTACTAAAATATTTCCTCGAACCATTCAAAAGTTCTACTTTTGTCGTGTCTTTAGTTCTGAGGTGGGGAATAGGAATGTCATCCAATGATAAGTTCATGTGTTGGTTGCACGGAGTTTTTTCTGTAGGTTATACACAGATACTCTTGTTCGCTTGCAGAAATAAAGAACACGAATTGGTAATAATTATGCAATAAAGTGACATATAAGTAGGTATATCCGTATCAGAATCAGATCAAGTCAAATCGGGAACTGTCCAATTAATAAAACGAATAATGTGTAGCATAAAAATCAAGAACCTTACAGATATCTTTATAAATACCTACACAAAACCTTATACATATTTATCAATGTAGTATAATATTTTTATACCACAAATTACACAGTGAATTGTGTACCATTACAGATTGACAATAATAAAGGTAGTTCAGTAGTATAAATAATAATACATCACATACCTAAATATAGAATGAACCTTACTATTTGTTTAGGTATGCAGTATGTACCTTATGAAAAATACATGGAGAGAAAATGAAACTCAGCAATGGAATGGCAATGGAATTCATATTGAATAATAATGTGATCCAAATTAAACAGATTAGGAGAGGAGTACAAGGTTAATTCTGACTTTGATGTATACACACAATATTCTAATAGATAGGGATACAACTGTTAGCTTAATCGCTGTGTCTCCGTTGAATGCAAAAGCTATCTGTTACTCCTTGTATGCATTCTGCAGCCAGAACAGATGCTGCGTCGCAATTATTTAATGAAACATGCTGTCATCATCGACCAATTGCTTTCGTAGGTATATACAATGTCCTCGTTTAGTCTACTCCGTTTGTGTGTGTGTCTCTGTATTCTGTGTGTAGGCATTTTCCATTGTTTCCTTTGCTTTTATTCATTTCGTTGACTTTACTCTGATTCCACGATTTTTTACACTCAAGATCAATTCATTGACTTTGAATACATTTATTGCGAAAACTTGCATAGCATGTCTACATATACTTAAACACAGATACATGTCTTGTGTAGTATAGGATGAGACATTTACATGTAATTACTAAAAACCTTTTTGTTTCTATAATATTGAAGGTACCTTGTCCTTTATGGCTTAGGTAATGGATTTACTTAATTATTTATGTGAGAGAATAAGAGATCCTAGATTCCCGTAGGTGTATTTTGCAATAAATCCACATCAAAGAGTAAAAATAATTGAAATCCTCACCTTTACGAAACTAAGGTACTTATGTGCATTATGTGAAGTATGTGCCAAGAAAGTTTACCTAGCTATAGGGAAAAATCCTTGTGGTTATTATTCATATTCACGCAAATTGTCTTTAAGTCGGGTTGGATTTCTGTGGTTATATCTGTAGATGTATATACGTGTGTGTGGCAATGGTAAAATACTAAACAAGTTAAAGTGTGTACTAATGTAATGAAGAATACCTTTTAAAAAATAAGAAAGGCTTTTGTACACATACACATGTAAAAGTACATGCATGCACACTAAATACTCGACGACGACTTTACTTGAAGTTGGACACGAACGAGGAGCTTGATTCTTTGTTTTTGTTTTGTTGTGTTCCATCTGAATTTCAATGAATTGGAGTGCGATGCAAGGATGGAAGTGACGTGACATGACATGACAGTTCAGCTAAGTCAAATCCATTGGTTTTGTTTTGTTTCGTTGTTGACTTGAAAAAGTCAAGTTTGCAATTTATAATACAGCAACTAAACGAGTAAAACAGAATCAACACAAAGTGCAATTGCTCTTAAACGTAAGTACCTACGTGAAAGCTTTGTCTTTAGTAAAACTTTGGCGAACTAAACGACAATTACGCTTCCACTTGATTACGACGATGATGATGCTCCTGCTGATGGAACCAGATTCCGCAAAGAAATCTCTTGTGCCTGCCACAGAGAGATGTATAGCAAATAATTTACGTATTCACGACCATACATTGACATATGCCGTTTTCCTCTACGATTTGCCCAGAGAATTAGAATCACAGACGATTAGTTTTTCTTTATTACACATTGTCTTTCGAAACAACGACTTTGCATTTGTTTATTGCATTGCTGTTATTACATATATCAATTGAACTGCTATACACACGACTCATTTTCCATCCTTGATTGTATACACACTTTATTACGTAGTATTACCACTTACTACTACAAAGTAAAATTTGATATGCGATCATGATCAGGAGCAGGGTAGACGGGAAACATGCCATTTCCCCCTATTTGCAGGTGATTTGGTAGTAAAAGAAATGAAACAGGTGCACAAAGCACAACTCAACGTTAACACACCGCCAGCAACAGCCGACACTCATTGCCCATTCATCAAACCACACCATATACCTACACCAGAAAGAAATCTCTCTCAGCTGACCGTCATCATCATCATCTTCCGTTCACCGTTCTTTTTCTTCCCCTATATCTAAACCTATATAGGTATACCTATAGGTACTTCCATAGGTAAGTACCTTCCTACATTTCATATCTCATTCCTACTATATTCAAATACACTTGGGTAGGTAAATTACTATTTTTATTATTATTTGTAAGGACTACCCTTCCCTTTCCTATTTAACTTTATAAAATTAAATTATTCTTTAAGATTACTCAGGTAGATATCTTGTGTTGAATTCCGTAATGTTTTTCTTTGGACTAGGTAATGTCATGTCATGTGCAGATAATTAAAAGCGTTTGGACTTGGTTGGCTAAGGTTCAGATATTGAAGTACCTATAGGTATGTAGTACTTAGGTAGAGTAGTATTATATCTTCAACAACAAGAACCTCCAAATTCCACTTTTTCTCAATAAATAAAAATTTTCAAGGCGATTAGCTCAGTGGGCATAGCATTCGTGAATTTTTTCTTCTTCGGCTTAACGTTAACCTTCTCGTTTCATTTCTCTGATAGAAAACCTGATTTTGATGTGATCTTGCTTGCATACACACACAGTTCTTCCTCGCACAGGACATACATATCTTTAATATAAAAACTGAGCTTTAATACACAAATAATATAATCAGACTACTACTTCATGAAGTAGTAGTCTGAATCCCTCCACATTCTATAAGTCCTATACTCTCGTAGTAGTGTACAGCATTGCAGTATTAGCTATAAGTACATCATCCAATGCAGTGCAATGCAAACCACATGAAACAATTTTTAAAGTTCATTGGGTTGTTCAAGCTTTGATTTTGCATTAGTTCTTACTAGTATCAGACAACAATCCATATAGTATTCTATTCCTTCCTATAAAACCTTTATACATTAATACTAAGTATATTTTACTATTGGTATAGCTGTGCATACGTATAAATTGCACTGCACTGGAATTATATACAAGATTTGCGTTAGTAATAATGGCAAGTCAAGGGAGAAGGGATAATAAGCTGTATAATAAGAAACATTTACTATGTACTTTGTACAATACACACTACTACACACTATACTCCATTACTACAACTACCACAAGCTTTTGCAGCATACGAATGAAAGACGAAACAATCAAATCAAAGTAGAAAACTTTGCTGGTTTGTCTGCAAGAGCAACTTTTCCGTTTAAGTTAAAACGCCGGCTCTAGGCTACAGAGTCCGTTGAAAATTCAGGAATAATTAGAGGCAACATGACTGACTTGACTTGACTGCACTTTGTAAGGAACTTGAATTTGCTTTGGTTTTCGCTATTGGCTCCCATCTCATCTCATCGCTTCACTTCACTACTAGTATTACATTATTACACATACTACTAGGCAATAGCACCACAAATTCTCAAACTTACTTATGTAATACTCAAAAGCTATATCATCCCAACTCTTGACATTTGAATCCATGCATTAACATTCCCTATATACCTCTCCTATAACAAATGCCAACTTTAAATCACAAAATTCTACCATTGCGTATATCTGTACAGCTTTGCCTTAAAACTAAATAGAAATTCACATATCACATACCTAGGTATATAAAGTATTTATTGCAAGAAATATATTTTATACTTGTTACAATGTAATGTGCCTTGTGTGTGTGTGTGATGTAAGTGTACCTAAGTGTATAATATGGTGTATCGTATAGTTAGTAGTGACCATGCATGTAAAGTCATAACATTGATTCGATAAGGTTACGGCTATGATGTGATGCGAGTGCAATTTTTTTCGCTCATCTTATTGCCTTGTGCTACGTTTTACGTTACATCACAGGAAATTGCATTATAGTATGTAGTAGTACTACTACTACTGCTATGCACTTTTATCAACTTCATATTTTCCATTATTATTTGATAAGAGAGAATCTCGAGCAGGTGTTCATCGTTCTGTGCAGGTTTTATTCTTTTTATCGTTTCGTTTCATCGAACCAACAGTGACTTGACTGGAGGTGATCCACACTACACAGTTACTTACTTATGCAGCACTTTGTTGGATTTATACTCTTATGGTATAGGATTCTATTACGATTATATTCTATGTACATTGTGTGTGTGGAGTATCAAAGTGTGTTTACTTATTAAGTATAGACAGACTTGTAACTTGTAGGTATTGCTGTACTCGAAATCTAAGTCTATTATTAATGTAATAGTTTACATTGTAAACTGAATGAAGTATACGATAGAGTAAATGTGTTCTACTTGTGTCTATATGTAAAGTACGATGCAATTTCCTCTTAAGATCCACAAAGATAATCTCGATGACATATCTCCTCAGCTTACCACCATCGTCCATGCTGAATCCCTGACATAGCATAACCTACTCTCAAATGCTGCCCATTGTTATCCATACAAATATTTTTATCCCAAGACGATTTATATAACTGTACACTTAATTCTACTATAAGCTCAGGAATCAGCGTTTGAACTTGAACAAAGAGTATAGAAAATGCTGTTTTTGCCTAATAGAGAGAAGTCATTACCGCTTTAATGTTGTTTGAGAAGTTGAG
>JAQFYB010004998.1:0-14937 GCA_034694085.1 Pogonognathellus longicornis | reverse complement strand
TCATCAAGGCGAAGTGATCAGCTTTATTCCGAATGATGGACACGTTGAGACTTACATGAATGTCAAACAGAAAGCGCCTCATCCTTCTCCTCTGGTTATCCAAATGTTGCCCACTGCCAGATATGTTAATCCCAGGAAACTACATGAGGACTGCTTTCCTAGCGACGGCGTGGCCCGATCAAAATTTTGAGTATTTTCAAAATTGCAGGTCACACATTCACTTCACTGTATCACGGATTGTATCATTGTACTCCCTACACACACAGCTACCGTTAGACACAAAATTTGAAGAACCAGCACCAATGTTTTCCAAATTATTAAGCGAAGCACAAGACACGAATTCACGGACACGTCCGTCACACACAGATTCAACTTACCAACTTATAAAAGTAAGTAGTAGAGTAAATCATTAGGTTAATAAAGGGCCGGGACAAAATAAAATCGTTGAATTTTCTCCAAACCGGGATGACATTGCTACGGCACTGGTTTCCAGTAGCATTGCTCAAACGTTTGGGAGACCAGACAGCAAATGTTTGAAATCAGTTTGACTATAAAGATTTGATTTTATGATTTTTTAGTGCGGTCTTTTTTTCGTTGATTTTGACGCAATCGGCTCAAAAATGTTTGCGCAACGCGGAATTATTTTTGCTTACATTGATATTGGCCAGAAGTGATTCAAAAATGTTTGCACTACACGCTCAAAGTTGGTGTGTTTACATATATTTTGTCATAATTGGACATAGAACATTTTGCGCTACACACAAATGCCGCTATCTACAATACGTTTTTTATATGGCGGACTATATCGAAGAACGTTTTTATCCTAAAAATATTTTTTGTAGATAAAACCAAATACATTAAACAACTTTTGGGGTGAACACCCGCTAGGATTAGCTATTGCTTTGGATTGATTTGGCTTGTTGTTTTCACTGATAATTTAACAATACGCGAGAAGCGGGTACTTTTTTCTAGCTGCTCATATTATAAGATTGTGTGTGATACAAAATCAATACACAATTTTTATTTTATTATCTATTTATTTGCTTATGTTGACTTGGCTTGTTGTTCGAACGGATTATTAATTTAATCCAGTTTGTAGAACGGGACATTTTCCTGTCCCTAATATTATCATTCATATCCACAGAATGAGGACAGGCAGCGAGAAACATAATAAGTATCCTCATGAACTTTAAAATGAGTAATAAAATGTTTGGGTACAGAAGCATTGCATGTTACACTTAGGAGATTTACAGATCGTTTCTGCTTACAATGTGTATCGTACCTATTTTTGTACTTCAATTGTAAAAAAGGTAATAATTATTAAGTGCTTCGTGTGCCACTTTAAAGGTATTCATCCCGACTTGCATGTTACTAGTAAAAGCATGCTGATTATATTAGTAAAAACTTGGTTCTATATCCGACTGACTATCGGACTGTGAGCAGTATATTGTAATATAGGCCTAAAAAAAGGTATATTCCCAATATGATTCATGATACATACAAAGGAATAAGGACCCGATATACGTGAAAAATATTCTCAAACTTGCAATGTGTTTCAAATCGGTTTTACAACGGTTCTTTAATTCTCACTTTACAAGTGACACATACAAAAGAGTAGTGAAATACGACGGTTTGTAAAACAAGTTACTACTACCATTTATCCTATTTTTCTGGCTTATAATAGCACTACAACTGGATTCAGCTGTCAGTCATTTGTTGATCTTGAAGAGAGGATTACAAATCTGCAAAGGATCCACGAAAAAATTAAAAAAAACAGGGAGTTGTTGATTTTAATTTTACTTGTATCAATATCTTGTTCTGATCTTCTTTCTTCAATCAAGGTAAATACGTAAGTATATTTTGCATGTTTATTCACATAAAATATCAATAACATCCATTGTAAGCTGTCAAAATTTGAGGATTATTATTATTACTCGTGTATGTACCTATACTCCAAAACAGAAGCAATGTATTATGTTAGCACCACATTGCAGATTGAGTTAATTAAACATTTTTGCTTCAGATGTCATAATTATATTCACACACAGCGGTCCAAACCAAGCTTACTAAAAGTGACCGTTGACTATTTTCACACCTCTTATCTAGCGACGTTGGTGGTCCTACCATTGTATTACTGTGATAATAAACAATTTGAGAGCTAGAGAGAATGTGAGTTTGAGAGTTTTTATCCAGATTAATTTATTATGTATTATAATAAAGTTCAGTTTGGGAGTTTACTTGAGACTGATTTATTTCAGTGCAATGATTTAACTTAAATACATTTTACAGCCATCACATTATTACAAGTAAAAGTGTAATGTGGCTACCTAGTATAATTCCATAAGACAAAGTAAATAGTAAGTACAAGTAAATAGTAACTTCTAGAGTAAAGGGACAAACCTATGTCCTTGATCTTTACTCTTACAATATTTACTTAATTGCTATATTGCTATATAGGTATATGGGACAAGATTGTCCAGAAAATATGATCATATTTTATTACACTTCCCCACAATCGTAGTCCTTTAACCTAATTGAATCTGAATTGGTTGTAGTAGTGATTGAGCAGGAATCCTGAAAAAGAATTTATACGACACAATAATGCTTATAGTTATTATGATGATGAATCCAATGATGACGCCTAGTAGCCATCCGTAGTGTAGTTGATCTGCATCTGGTGGCTGAACTGTAGTGGTATTTTTCGTCTGCATATCCAGCATCATTTGATCCATATGCATCTTGGGTTGCAGATGCCAGTTGGCTCTGATTGTGAAGAGAGGATCAATCACCTCCTGGTGATCGATTCTGAATTGTCCCGCTTTGAATAGATGATCGTTAATGATGAAGTCAGCAGCCACAGGAAGTACAAACGGCTGCGCTGGACATCTCTGAGTTTTCTTAGAGATGGTGATATTGTTGCCGAAACAATATATATGATGAAGTCCATGATGAATTTTAATCTGGATGAACTCCAGTTCATCCAGAATCTGCTTCTTTTTACACTGAGAAATAGAAAAATAATTAGCAGGATCGGGTAATGCTGATGCTGATTTGCATCTTTGTGTTGGCGCTAGAATCAAATCAGAATGCCTAACATTTACTGCGTACACGCAGTCGTCATTCAGGGATATGATGACATTTTTGGGTCCTGTATAAGAAACAGTGCATGTTTCGTTTTCGGTTTGATAAAACAAATTGAATGGATCCGCTTCTGTTAATCTCAAATTTTCATTAATTACAGGAGTACTGAATTGCATATACAGTTTTGTTCTATCGTGAGAAAGTCTACAAGTTTTGGCTATGCCAAATTTTAAGGGGCATGAGCCGTTGCAAGGAATCGTTATATTTAAGTAATCGAAAAGAGGAGGGTATAATTTTCGTTCTTTCCAGGCTCTGGATGCTTCTTTTAAGATTTGTTGTGCTGTGAGTAGTCGTGATGTGATGTAAGATATTGCATAGCTTGTGCCCAACAAGCTATTTTTGATATTTACATGATCATCCTCTAGCTTATTTACTCGCCCATGTAGTGAGTTGTACTGTTGTTGGAGTAAGGCAATTGACTTTTCTGCAAAGTCAAGTCTACCTCCTTGTTCAACTAATTCTTTTTCCTGTTCAGTAAATAGGGTTTCCAGGTTGTTAGCTTTATGTAGGGCCACGCTGCCGACAGCTACTCCAGCTATTCCAAAGACAGCGCTTACAGCTATTGTTACCGCTATTATTGCCATGATAGTAATTATAAACCTCTTCGACTTCATCTGCAATTCTGTAAAGGAGCCTCGTGGGCACATGTTTTCTATTTCATTCAAGAAATATTTTTCATACAACTGTTCGCATTTCTGTTTCGCATCGTGTAGTAGGTCGATGTGTATATTTTGATCAGTAAAAATTTCACAGGGAGACTCGAACATTATCATGAAATGGTATTCATTTTGTCCTGATGTGATGGGGGTTTCAGTCGCTCTCCATAGAACGGGTTGGTTGCTAATCAACGAAAACCCTGTTGTATTTGTGACCATCATAAATGTAAGACAAATCATAATCATTTGAGTAATAAGAGATTTCATTTTGTGTGGAGTGTAGTATGCTACTCCAAACTTCGATTCTTTTGCCTGTGTAGCTGTTTGTGATGTGTATGTAGCATGAGTTTCAACTGCCTCTTGTGTTACAGTAAGCATGCCTATTTTCTTCATCATGTCTGTATGTTTTCCTTTCAACAACGGTTTTGTTAGAATATCAGCTTTTTGTTCATTGGTTGATACATACGTTATGTCAATTGTTTTGTTGGAAACGAGCTCTCTGATGTAATGGAAACGCACATCAATGTGTTTAGTGCGTTTGTGATATTCTGGATTATTTGCCAGTTTAATTGTTGACTGGTTATCCACTTGCATTAATATAGGTAGTTGTGTGTGAATGCATAATTCCTTTAGATGATTTACTAACCAAACAGCTTCTCTGCTAGCTGTACTCATTGCAATGTACTCGGCTTCAGTACTACTGCATGCTACTACGGGCTGTTTCTGACTAGCCCAGGTTATTAGGCTTTCACCTAAGAAAAATGCATAGCCGCTTACTGATTTTCTTTCAATTTTATCAGTTGCATAATCTGAATCTGAAAAGCCATTGAGTTGTAATTCATTTGTGCTTTTGTAGAGCAATCCATATGTAGCAGTCCCTTTCAAGTACCTGAGTACTCTTTTCGCTGCTATCCAGTGACTGTCGTTGTAGCAATGCATGTGTTGTGATAGCTTTGAGACTGCAAATCCAATGTCCGGCCTACTTAGGCGAACTAAAAATAGTAATGAACCCACAAGCTGAGGGTATTGTAAATTCTGATTGCATTCATCAGTTGGTGTAAGCTCAGTGTTGGGTTGCATAGGTGTGGAGATTGTGTTGCAATTCTCCATGTTATATATCTGCAAGATTTTATTTATGTAGCTTTCCTGACCTAGAAAAATGCTACCATCGCTTTGTATGTTTATGTCAAAACCAACAAATGTACATACTTGTGTAGTACTCATTTGGAAATGTGATTGAAGGAATGCAACCACTTTGTGTATTGACTCTAAGTTGGATGATAACAGTAGCATATCATCTACGTAGACTACTATGTAGACAATTGAATTAAATTCATAGCCTACAAACACACTTGGATCGCTGGTAGTGGGTTTGAATTGACATTGGCTTAAGATTTGTTTCAACTTTTCATTCCATATACGTGGAGCCTGCTTTAATCCATATATGCTCTTGTTGAGCAAACAAACGAGAGTTGGGTCCTTGATGTAACCTTCAGGTTGCTTCATGTGAATTCGTTCCTCTAATTCTCCATAAAGAAAAGCTGTTTTGATATCACATTGAACAATATGATATTTATTGGCTGCTGCTGTAGCAAGTAGCAATCGTATTGATTCATAACGACAAACAGAGCTGAATGTCTCATCAAAATCAATACCGTATTGCTGCCTAAATCCTCTGACAACAAGACGAGCCTTGTATCTTGATATGGAGCCGTCTGTATTTCTCTTTACTTTGAAGATCCAACGTGAATCCAGAATTTTTGTCTTATCTGGACATGTCACCAAAGTCCAGGAATTATTTTCCGAGTGACTCTTTATCTCCTCATCCATAGCTGCATGCCATAAGTCGGCATCTTCACATGTTGTGGCTTCGTTGTAATTTTCCGGCTCATACCTAGTTTCAGTGAAATGTGCATGTAGACTGGATGCTGTGTACCGATCTGGTCTTGGAATTTTGTTCCTATCTCTTAAATGAAACCTTGGACTTGCAGCAGTAGCTTCCCCTGGATCTGTAATCTGTGTTGGTTGCTCTGCTGTTTGTGTATTGTCGACTTTGGGTTCTTCAAGAGTCACCTCATTATCTATTGTTTGCTCATGTCTAGTGTCTGTGGTAGTACTTTCATGTACTTCTTCATTAAATGTTACATTTCTGGCAATAATAATCTTTCTTTGCTCTTGATCAAACAGCCTATAGTTTGAAGCTGTACCCTCATAACCTACTAAAATGCATTTTCTTCCTTTCGGGTTCCAGACTGTGCGTTGATGTTCTGGAATGTGTACATAAGCCGGACAACCAAATATTCGTAATCCACTAATGTTAGGTGTATGGAGAAATATTTGTTCAAAAGAAGTTACTTGTCCACACTGTTTGTCTAACATGCGGTTGTGGATGAAGACAGATGTGGCGACAGCTTCTGCCCAAAGAAATTCAGGTACCTTTGTACCTTGCATCATAGCACGAGCTGTATCCTTTATAGTTTTGATTTCGCGTTCAATTTTCCCATTAGAAGCTGGGGAATATGGACTAGACTTTTGATGTATGATTCCATGCTCGCTAAAATAGGGGCCTAGCTTTTCAAATTCTGTACCGCAATCCGTCCTTAGTATACGCATCATTCTACCAGTTTGATTTTTCATTAATTTGATATACTCAATTATGCATTCAGGAGTCTCACTCTTTTGCTTCAGAAAATATGCCACACGGAAACCGGTTGCATCATCTTTCACCAAAAGAAAGTATTTTGATTTGCCAAGAGACTCTGTTGGAAAAGGTCCAGCTAAATCAGCCCAAGCTAAACTTCCAGGGATTGTATTTCTAGGGGTTTCAACCTCTGGGTACGGCTTTCTGCTTTGTTTCGCAACCTGGCAACTATCGCATAATAATTGTTTTTCATTCATTTGCCTAATGTCGATGCCAGTAGCTGCCATTGATTTAGCTGTATTCTGAATGTAGCTCACATTGATATGCGCACATCTCTTGTGCCACAATTGCAAACTCACGGCAGAGAATGCATGCGGTTCTTCTATAAATTGCTTAGGTAGTTCATCTATCTCAAGGGGTTTGAATTTCATGATATACATGTTATTTCTTGGATACGCCTCTGGGCCGGGAGTACCATCTTCATGCATGTAGGTAGTAATTCTAGCTGTACGTGTAATAACGTAACCCTTTTTAGCCATGACTGATTCGGAGAATAAGTTGTTTGCTCCCGGGATATAAAGGACTTTTTGAATAGTACATTTAATCCATCTTCCCTGTACCCATGCCAGCACAGCAATACACCCTTCACCGAGTGCTTGTGTTGTTGATTTATCAGTTTGATAAACATTGTGCGGAGTTTCGTATTCTAGGTAAGAAATAAAGAGGCTTTTGTTACCGGATATGTGCTGACTGGCGCCCGAATCGCTATAGAAAACGTCATTAATTGCCTGTGCAGAATCTCCCATAAATGCAGTTCTCTGTGTAGACACTTGTCCAGATCCAGGCCGCTGGAAATTCTGTGACGATGGCTGCCTGCTTCGGCATTCTCGTGCCCAATGCCCGATTTTTCCACACTTATTGCACTTGGTTCTCTTCTTAAGTTCTGCTATTTTCTTTGGCCTCTCTTCTGGTCGTTGTGATGTTGGAGCACTCTGGAAGGCTTTAGTCTGTGCTGCATCAGGTTGTAGTTCAGATAAATTAGCCTTGGCATAGGATATCTCTAGGTCTTCCTTCCTTAATCTTGCTTGCAGATTGACCATAGTTTGCGATGCGGCATCCACCGAATCCCAGGCTTTCTTGAAAGCAGTATGCTCACTGGGTAACGATGACACTAACTTTGTAACTGCTGTGATTTCGTCGATATTCACTCCCATTTCACCCAAATTTCGTCGAAGCTGCTCCACTTCAACAAAAGCACTTGCTAATTTAGTGTCTGGTTTGTATTTATAATTCAAAAACGAAGTTAATGTATTTTGCTTGTTCAACGCACTTGAGTCAGAGTGAATACTCTGCAACTTGTCGAACATTTCTTTAGATGTTAGGCACGCATAAATACTATTACTGTTAATTGAGTCTACTGTCACAGCAATAGCAGCCATTGCCTGTATGTCCTTTTCTTCCCAGGCAGCTGTGCTTGGGTTAGGCCTTGGTATGCCACCACTAACGTATTCCCATAATTTTGAACTTTTTAGAACTAAAGTTAATTGCAATCGCCACTGTTCAAAATTATCCTCCTTTAATTTAATCACTTGAGACAAGTCAATACGTTGACTTATGATTACAGGTGTAGCCATTATGTAGCTAAAATGTTCTTAATTCACTTGACTTTCAATATGCACTGTTTTGTGTGTAAAGTAAAAAACTTGTAATATCAATGCGCACTGTTTTGTATGTAAAGTGCAAGTGTAAAATTTCAACTTTGTCTCTCACTCACTTTTGCTCTCTACTCAGTGTTCACTAGGACTCAAACCTTCTATTCTGCACTGCACTGTTCCGTCTTTAGTGTAGTGTGTAAAGTAATGTTCAATGTGTTTTTCTATAGGACTTAAACCTGTGTTAGAAAATAACCACGCTCTGCTACCATGTGATAATAAACAATTTGAGAGCTAGAGAGAATGTGAGTTTGAGAGTTTTTATCCAGATTAATTTATTATGTATTATAATAAAGTTCAGTTTGGGAGTTTACTTGAGACTGATTTATTTCAGTGCAATGATTTAACTTAAATACATTTTACAGCCATCACATTATTACAAGTAAAAGTGTAATGTGGCTACCTAGTATAATTCCATAAGACAAAGTAAATAGTAAGTACAAGTAAATAGTAACTTCTAGAGTAAAGGGACAAACCTATGTCCTTGATCTTTACTCTTACAATATTTACTTAATTGCTATATTGCTATATAGGTATATGGGACAAGATTGTCCAGAAAATATGATCATATTTTATTACAATTACTATTGTAGTACAATGGTAGGACCACCAACGTCGCCAGATAAGAGGTGTGAAAATAGTCAACGGTCACTTTTAGTAAGTTTGGTTTGGGCCGCTGTTCACACACAAAACTTGATTCCATTCATTACCATGTAGGAAGTTACTGCTCGCGTATATTTAGTTAGGTTATTAGGTTAGCTAAGTTAGTGAGACTATGAGTAATGCTAATGACAAAAAAAGGATATTTATTTATTTATATTGTTCAAATATTTAAATATATATTTACGAAAAACCAACCAAATATTTACAAAAATATTTATCGCCAGTTCAATTTTTAGTATAGAAAATCGTTTGAGTTCCATTAGGCGCAAAAACTAGCTTTTCCACAGCAAACGTCTAATCTTGTTTTAAGTATAGTATTCACCTCGCCATTCCAATGTGGATCAAAGGTTGTGGAATGACAAGTGCATTTCACTAGCATTTTTCATTTCTCAGTACCGGCAATATTTGCTAAAATACTGGGTCATTTTGAACGAATTTTTTAAAATAGGTGTCTAAATTCATGGTCTGGTCTCTAACAAAAAAGTTTTGATATGCGTTTGAAATTGTCGCTTTAAAAAATTAAAATTCATTTTTTACTCCTAAATTCACTCCAAAGTAACTTTTTAGTGAGTGGACGTTGTGTTAACTCTAAAGAGGCAGAAATGTATTGACTACCAGTCTAGACGTTTAAGAATAATATGGCCTATGAATAATAAAAAAACTTTGTATCCTTCCGGGGAAGCCCAGTCAAAGTTGAAAAGTATGATCCGTGTCGGTTTGGTCACAAATGTGTCGTGTCGGTTGGGCCTAGTATAAGCACTACTTATAATAACTGATTTTATTCAAATTGTATTTCGCCCACTAAAATGAGTTGTATGGTGACTGTCGATGATGTGAATCAATAAAATTAACGTTTGTTGGGTTGAAACAGCTGAAAATATTTCAAAACTTGCTACGCTAACATTCATACCTAGTAAATACCAGCTTTATTAAATAAAGCTTCGGATGTTAGTTAAAAAGCACACCCTTGGTAAAAAATTTAGCATAAAACAAATGCTAATAATGTCGTAACATTTTAAGGCGTATAATATCAGATTGATTGTTGCTAATCGTTCTTTTCCTGCTATAACCCAACCGACACGATTAGTCGTGTCGGTTGGGTCAAAAATTTACTTTTGTATAAAATTGTGTTATGGGTGCATTACAACATATAAAATTGGTATCATTGATGAAATATGTACCTAAGAAGCAGTGGGTGATTGAGCTTCTGGTGATTTATGAAAAAGAATTTTGAAAAAAGTGACCCAACCGACATGGATCTCCCCTATTCACTTGCCATTTCCTTATCACTTACATATATTATCACTTCAAACTTCCCGCAAATCGGTTAACTCACAAGAGTTTAGTTCGCTTGGTAATGTTAATAGAGGAAGGTTTTTCTATTTTTTTGAAGTGAGTACTGGTGGATGAAAACTTGGAGGAAAAAAGTATTCCTCCAGTCATTTCATTTCACTTTACGTTTTCATTTCGTCCATTGCAATTGAACTTTTCACGATAAAAAATTTAAATGTGAATTATTGAAGTGAATAACGGGCTTCAAGAAATAAAAACATCACCTCTTGACTACATTCATTTTTATTTAGTTACCCCACTTCGAAATCACAAAAGGGGTTATTTTACCATAACAATGCACAAAATCGCAAAATTTTTCGTCAAGCGTTGCATTGTATAAATTTTATCAAAGTCCGACATCTATTCGACATAAATAAGCGCGATATTTCTAATATGAGTATGACATGTATCTCGACGTCATATTGATTTAACTTACTATGTAAAAATTACATAAATTCGACCGAAAATTCTCATTGGGATCTAACCTATTTACACCTAAATCCATAAATCTGGATTTAGATTTATGGAATTACCTATCTAAATCAAGTTGGCTCATACCTAAAAAAACAACCTTAAAAATCTTGGTTTTAAATAAACAAACAGTTTTCAATAAATAAATTATACCTGTTTTTTGGGTGAACTCCCGCTATGATTAACTAATATTTTATGTTGAATTGGCTTGTTGTTCGAACTTATTATTCATTTAATCCCGTTTGTAGAACGGGACTTGTTTCTAAAGATAATATATAATATAGTTACCCTAATATTATCATTCATATCCATGAAATGAGGACATGTAGTGAGAACAATATTAAGTATTCTCATGAACTTTAAAATGAGCAATAAAATGTTTGGGTACACAAGGAAAGCATGTTAGACTTAGTAGATTTACAGATCGTTTATGCTTACAATGTGTATCGTACCTATTTTCGCACTTCAATTGTAAAAAAGGTAATAATTATTAAGTGCTTCGAGTGCCACTTTAAAGGTATGCATCCCGACTTGCATGTTACTAGTAAAGGCATGCTGATTATATTAGTAAAAATTTGGTTGTATATCTGATTGTTTTTCGTAACTTCCACAGTCAGGCGCGTAGAGAGAAGGGTTGCCCAGGTTGCTCTGGCAACCCCCAAATTTTGACAGTTTACACTAGATATTATTGACAGTTTGTTAAAAACTACATAATATATTAAATAATAATTATTAATTAGTGAGAATATTTTCCTATCTTCAATGTGCTAAGGCAAAATATATAATACAAGACACATATAAGCTTGTATCCATTTAGTTGAACCAGCAAAATTTAAACGTCAATATTTTCTTCAATGTCTTCCTTATTCTCTGATTCAATTTCACATTACAATTAAAAAAAATTGATGAAACTAATAAACATTGAAGTTTCACTGCAGTTGATAGCACGACAGTAGATGACTTCGCGAACAATAACTTGACATATCGCCTGCCTAATGTGTATAGGTCGTATCAGAACCTACAACGAATCTCACGAAGGACGTATCGGAGCGACACGTAAGCTCCGTATACGTCCTTCGTGAGGTTCGTTGTAGGTTCTGAAACGACCTATACACATTAGGCGGGCAATATAGCCAAATTAAATTGGAATATTGATTTTATTTCTGATTTTTGCTGTCCAAAATTATTGGTCGGGCAACCCCCAAAATTTTTTGGTCGGGCAACCCCCAAATATTATTCCTGGCTATGCGCCTGTCCGCAGTATATTGTAATGGGGGTTTAAAAGAAGTTATGATATATGATTCATGGTATATACAAAGGAATAAGCACCCGATATGAGCGAAAAATATTCTCTAACTTACAATGTGTTTTCACATCGGTTTTACAACGGTTCTTTAATTCTCACAAGTGACAAATACAAAAGATTAATTAAATACGACAGTTTGTAAAACAAGTTTACACGTTATTTTTCTGTCTTATGATAGCGCTACAACTGGATTCAACTGTCCGTAATTTGTTGTTCGTGACGAGAGTATTACAAATCGGTACAAGATCCAAGAAAAAATTTAAAAAAACATGGAGCTGTTGGTTTTGATTTTACTTGTAGCAATATCTTGTTCTTGTCTTCTTTCTTCAATTAAGGTAAATAAGTTCCAAATTGACTACTATTAAATTTAGATAATTTAAACAATTAATTATATTTTAAAGTTTGTTATATTGCCAATAATTATACTCAAGGGCTTGTCTCATTGAATTAAATGAATTAAAAAATTGATACCAAAATTGTCCAACAAAACTGTACTGCCGAGTTATGTATTGCAGTGCAGGAAACTTTCAAAACATTAATAACAAATTTTTAAATCATATTTCGCGAAAATCTGAATCTTTTTCTAATATCTTGTTGTTCGCTTACGAGTCTTATACAGAGTCTACACCAATGTTTCTCGAGCAACCAATTTACCTTAATTTAAGGTAAATTTAATTAAGGTAGATTGGTTGCTCGAGAAACATTGGTCTACACTGTCGTAGAAAATTTTACATGGGGTGGAGACAGCCTCATTTAAACTCATGAAATAAACTACTGTACATATCTTGTATAGAATCTTTTTGCGCATTTAATGAGCTATGACACAATCTGGTTAAGAAGCAACGTTATGTGCGCGTAAAGTGTTTTGACAAAAAAATGAATAATTGATTTAGGAGATAAAACCAGTATTTACATTATAATTACACAAGAAATGAAAATTAACCTTTGCGCCAAAGATCTTTAGGGGCGCATAATTTTGTGTAGGCGCATTGTATCATAGCTCATCAAATGCGGGAAAAAAAAATTGCTACAAGATATGTACGGTAGTTTATTTCAAAATAACGTGTGACCTTTTTGAAGCATATCCAACTGAGGCTTTCTCCAGCCCTTGTAAAATTTCCTATGTCAGCGTAGACTGATCACGCTGTATTATACCCACATAGAGAGTTTTTAGTTAATGCTAAGCGATGAGCCAGATGACCTATTGACGTGCACTACGAAAATTTCAACATTTCCACAGATAGGAATGAATCTTTGTATATTGGAAATTCAGTACATGCCCATATACCAGTTGGATTGAATATTTAGTTCACCAAAATTTTAGTATTATAATGGCATGAGGTCAAACATTGCCCAATCAAACTTTGGTTATGCTTTGATTCAAAATTAACAAACAAATTTCAAAAACTGGCACTGCTCTATTAGGTTTTCAAACATGGGGAACATCATAGGTATCTCAGAATTTTGATCGGTCCCCAAACGATGAAGTTAGCTTAAGGTGACCTTGCTGATGAGAAGAAAATTATTTTTTGTGATTTCTTTGAAAAGGTTTGTTTATAAATCAGTAGTTGGCGCGAGCTAAACAACAGATAGATGTACCTAGTAATTTGCGAAACAAAACAAAGTAACATTGGATATGAATGTCTCTCACAAGAAATCAATCCTTGCTTTGCATGTTAAAAGAGTAGGGAAAAACGTCAAAATTTCGAAAGATGAGAACTCAAATTTGGAAAAACCTACAGACTTGTGAAATACATCATTCGAAAGCCAGTGCTCTTCTCTAGTAGCCAGCAGCTCGACGCCACGTAATGAGCATATACCAGAGTCTACCGCACAACTCACAGTTGATTTGAAAAATCTCGTTTTTTGAAAAACTGGGAAAGTATAGAGTGAAAATTCTTTTTTAGGGTAATATTAAATGGTAAATGTAATAACTTAGTTTGATATTAAAAATGTTCACACCCCCTACATTGCGTATAATCGACATTTCAAGAATTTTTCTATGATAAAAGTTGTTGCAGGTCATAAAACCTAAACTACTGCATGGATCAGGTTGATTATATTTTTAAAAGCTTCTTTACTTCCAAAAAACCTTCATCTTTTCGGAAATTTGGATTTTCGATCTTTACGTATGTCAAAATTTGAAAAAATCGCCAAAAAAAGAACCATACTCCCTGACTCTTTAAACATTCATTTTTAACCCAATCAACGTGTTTACAATTTTAAAAAATTCCTCAAATAACATTTTAGAGTACCCTTTTTGGAATTGTTCAATTTCAAATTGTAAAATAGTCAAACAAATAATGAAATTTTGAATTTTTTTGGTAAAAATAAAAGATGGGTTTCAAATGTTTTTAAAGCATTGTGGTTCGAAAATTGCCTTATAATCTTAATTTTATTCCTGAGAAATTGCATTTAAGCATATTTGCGCTGTAAATATGCTTCAACTTGAATTATGCATATATTATGCATTTGACTGATTTACCCAAGTAGCATGTATCCTTCAACCAATATATGAGAAACATGTGTATTAAAAGCAGGCATCGCTGGCAGCACAAAATCGTGATTTTGACATCACAACATCAATTTCACACAATCAGGGAAGGTAGTATCAAAGCATCACAAAACATGGAAGTGGGCATCACAGCATCAGACTCATTGAAAGTTTGGAATTTGCCATCACTGGCATCACATAATACTCACAAACATTAGAAGTTGGCATACCAGCATCAAAAAAATATAAAAATTAGTGTAACAGCACCAAAAAATATGGAAATCAAGAACAGTACACACAGTATCCACCAGTATACACAGTGCAAAGGATCTAATTTCTATAAGTATTGATTTGGAATCTAGCTAGGTCAAATATCAATCTAGGTGTCTGTCTGTTTAAGGCCAAACTGCAATGTGCGTGATGATGCCAAATTCAAATGTGTGTATGCCAAATTCAAATGTGTGTATGCCAAATTCAAATGTGTGTATGCCAAATTCAAATGTGTGTATGCCAAATTCAAA